>NW_026481103.1:0-25616 GCF_026875155.1 Cherax quadricarinatus
AAACTTTTCGCAAATTTTACAAGGAATTTATAGACCACCCATCCATTTTGGGGGAATTTTTATAAAAATTTTTTTACTGTATAAAGTTTTTTGAATACAACTTTAATTTTAAAAAGTTTAAGAAAGAAGGCATATCAACCAATTTTTCATGGAAAGGGGAGAACCAAACATATTTTTAGTTGAATAAGGCTGGTTCCCCCTTTTTGGATAAAAAAGTTTTTCTAGAAATTTTTAAAAAGTTTATCAATTACATTTTTGGGGTTTTTTAAATCATTCCTATTTCCCAAAAAATTTTTGGAATTTCCTCATCTATAACTCGGGAACTAAATTCGTAAACTCCAAAAAACATTGAGAAAAAAAACAACAGTTTACTCATCTTGATGCGGGAATAATAGTGGACATGGGAAACAGTTTTTTGTGGGTTTTTCTGTAAATTTTAAATTTAATTTCATTATTACCTTAAAAATTTAAAAAAACATCTAAAAAGGCAATGAGTTTTTTCTTAAAAACCAACATAAAAGTTTTATAAAAAGGGGCTAAGCTTTTTTAATTTTCCAAGAAAATGGTGTATATCTAATTTTTGGGCATAAAAACCAAAAAATCATCAAAAATCTGAACCATTTAGCCTATTAGGAGGTTGTGTTAAAAACCTTGTTAAAAAAAATTCCATTATAGGTTACTAAGAACAGTAAAAGAGGATTTCCATTGCCATACCAAACTTTGATGTAAAACTTTCTTTAAAATAAAATTTTTTGCTCAATAAGCAAATTTTAAAATAATTTTAATGTAGAGGAACTGGCGGGGAAATCATTTTTAACGATTCTTCAGAAAAGAAACTTAATAAATCATAAACAGGAACTTTCGTAAAAAGGAAGTAACATCAAACTAACCATTTTAAAAATCTTTAAGTCATAAAGGGAGTTTAAATTTTATCAACCAAGCTAGTTTTTTTAACTTTAAAATTTAGAAATTTTGCCAACAATGGGGGCTCAAAAATAAACAAGCCTTTTGGGAAAATTTATATAAACTGCCCCTATGGAGCTAATTTTTACGAGGTTTCCGGGTTTTGTGTTTTTTTTTATTAGTCCATACATGAAAGGGTAAAGATGGTTTGGGGAAAGTAAATTTTTTACAATTCACTTTGCCTTCATAGAAGTTTTATTGTTTTTTTGAAATTGTTTTAAAGGGTTTTAAGGGGATTTTTCCTAAGTTTAAAAAGGGTTTTTCAGTATCACTAAGAATTACATTTTTCTTGGTAATCATTTTCTTTCAAAATTTCTATTGATTTTTTTTTTTCGCTTTTTTTAAGGCGCAAATTTTTATTGTTATTAAGTGATCAAAGACTTTTAAAAAATCTTTGAGGGGAATTGGGGAAAGTTTGGTTTAACATAAGCTATATACCCTTCCTTTTCCAAAAATTAATTTCACGAGGATAAATCAGAAAATTTTTAAAGTTCATTATATAAAAAAATATATAATTTTATATATAATAAATATTTATATAATTAATAAATATATATATATATATATATTAATATAATATATAAATATAAATATTTTAAATATATAGATAGATAGATAGATAGTAGAAGATAAATAGATAGATAAACTCGACTACCCCCACCCCCATTGAAAAACTCTCTTTTCCTTTCGTAAATGAACAGTAACGTTGCTTTCCCCCCCATAAAACGCCTTCAAAACAAGCAATTTTCACCCCCCCCCTCCATCCTTGCGCCTTTTTCACCTTTTGACCTCCCAAGTGACTTGAAGCTTGTGAAACACATCCCTCAACTCGTTTTGGGGAATTAGAGTCCCGTTTTCCCTAACTCAATTCTAGTCGTAAAAAACCCCTTCAACTAGACATTAAAAAGGGCCCCCGCCATAAATAGCAGCGGAGATACGGTCCAAAACCGCAGAGCAAAACAGAATCCGGCATATATCTTAGGTGGATCAAATTTGGCCCCTCCTTCCCCCTAGTCAAATGAGAGACTCTGTAAAGTGGGGCAGATTTTTAAGGTTTTAAATGGATTTTCGATTTAATTCAATGAAAGGGTCATTCGGGAGTCCCGGGGGAAAGGGGGGAAAGAGATGGTTTCCCACCCCGTATTTACAGTGACGTGAAACTCTGGAGTGAAACCTTGTAGCTCCTCTCTGCCCAAATGAGAGCTGACCGGGAGTCTTGCAAGCTCACATCCACCTCTGAGCGAGCCGGTGACGGCAGGCGTACACACGAACGTTCTACCTTCCATGACGGCAGGTGTACACACGAACGTTCTACCTTCCTGACGGCAGTGTACACACGAACGTTCTACCTTCCGTGACAGCAGGTGTACACACGAACGTTCTAACCTTCCGTGACGGCAGGTGTCCACACGAACGTTCTCCCTTCCGTGGACGGCAGGCGTACACACGAACTTTTCTACCTTCCGTGCCCGGCAGGCGTTACACGAACGTTCACCTTCAATGACGGCGGGCGTACACAACGAACGTTCTACCTTCCGTGCCCGGCGGGTTTGTACACACGAACGTTCTACCTTCCGTGAGGGCAGGCGTACACACGAACGTTCTACCTTCAGTGACGGAAAGGCGAAACACACGAACGTTCTACCTTCCGTGACGGCAGGCGTATCCCACGAACGTTCTACCTTCGGGGGACGGCAGGCGTACACACGAACGTTCTACCTTCCGTGAGGGCAGGCGTACACACGAACGTTCTATTTTCCGTGACGGCAGGGTACACACGAACGTTCTACCTTCCGTGACGGCAGGCGTACACACGAACGTTCTATTTTCCGTGACGGCAGGTGTACACACGAACGTTCCACTTTCCGTAACGGCAGGCGTACAC
Source organism: Cherax quadricarinatus (assembly GCF_026875155.1). NCBI lineage: Eukaryota > Metazoa > Arthropoda > Malacostraca > Decapoda > Parastacidae > Cherax > Cherax quadricarinatus. The sequence goes on from NW_026481103.1 coordinate 2,849, forward strand.
ACGAACGTTCAAACCTTCCCGTGGTAAAACGTTCGTGTGTACGCAGGCGTAACACAAAAACGTTTCTAACCGTCATGACGGCAGACGTACACACGGAAGTTCTACCGTTCCAGTGTTTCCGCTCTAATGCAGTTTTAACAGGTAATCCAGTGACTTCCAAAGCTGTACACAGAACCGTAATATTGCCACAAAAAAAGTGTTTTCGGGGCTCTTGTCTCATGCAGTCGCGTCACCGACCCCCCTGGATATTTCACTTACCAATATTTGTTATTACTGAAAATCCCCGCTCCTCCCAGTGAGGTTTTAAGTAAAAAACAAATTCAGTATTGCATAATTTAGTCTTCAAGCCCACTATAATGCCACCTAGATGAAGGGAAAATATGCACCTAGACTGAAGGGAGGATATCCCACCTAGACTGAAGGTAAATGATGCACCTAGACTGAAGGTAGGGTGATGCCCTCTAGAGAAAGGGGGATGAAAGCCACTCTAGATGAAGGGGGGATGATGCCACTTAACTAAGTAGGATGATGCCCCTCTAACTGAAGGGAGGTGATGCCACCTGCGAAGGTAGGGTAATCCACTTAGACTGAAGGTAGGATGAGCCACTCTAACTGAAGGTAGGATGATCCACCTAGACTGAAGGGGATAATGCCCTTAGACTGAAAGGGGTAATGCCATCTAGACGAAGTGGATGATGCCACTCTTGATTGAAGGAGGATGATGCCACTCTAGAACTGAAGGTAGGATGATGCCACTCTAGACTGTAGGTAGGATGATGCCACTCTAGACTGAAGGTAGGATGATGCCACCCCTAGACTGAAGGTAGGATGATGCCACTCTAGACTGAAGGTAGGGTGATGCCACTCTAGACTGAAGGTAGGATAATGCCATCTAGATGAAGGTAGGATGATGCCACTCTAGATTGAAGGTTTAAGGATGATCCCACTCTAGATTAAAGAAGGGGGATATTGCCACCCCTAGATTAAAGGGTTTAGGATGATGAAAACTCTACCCTAAAAGGTAAAATAATGCCACTCTAAAATTAAGGTAGGATGATGCACTTTGCCTGAAGGTAGGATGATGCCACTCTAAAATTTAAAAGGAAAGGAGATCCAACTCTAGATTGAAGGTGGGATAAATGCCACTTAGACTAAAGAGGTTGATGCCACTCAGATTAAAGGGAAGGATGATCCCAAAACTCTAAAAATGAGGTAGGAAAAAGCCCCTTAAAATAAAGGTGGGAAAGATGCCACTTAGACGAAGGTAGGATGACCCACCCCAAGACTAAAGGGAAAGGATAAACACCAAAAATTTAAAGGGTAGGATGTCCCACCTAGACTGGGGGGGATGATGCCCACCTAGACTGAAGGTAGGATGAATCCACTCTAGCCCTGAAGGTGGGAAATGTTGCCCTTAAAATAAAGGGTAGGATAATGCCACTCTAGTTTTGAAGGTAGGTGATGCCCCTCTAGAAAAGGGTAGGAGGGATGCCCCCCTCAAGATTAAAGGGTTAGGATGAGGGCCAAACCTCTAGACTAAGGTAGGATAATGCCACTCTAGACTAAAGGAAAGGATGATCCACCCTGGGACTGAAGGTAGGAGGGAATGCCACTCTAGATTGAAGGTGGGATGATGCCACTCTAGACTAAAAGGTAGGAAAATGATCCACTCTAGAATTAAGGTAGGAAAAACCCCACTCAAATTTGAGGTAGGAAAATGCCACTCAAAAATTGAAGGTGGGATGATCCCAAATCTAGATTAAAGGGTGGATGTTTGCCCCTCTAGTTTGGGAAGGAAAGGGTTGATGCCATTTTTTCCTCTGAATGGCGTAAAAATGTTGGGTAACATGGGAAGGTTCGTTAACCTATTTTTCTTGTTAAACAAATTCAACCCCCCGGGGGAAACTTACTGAACTTTTTCAGTAAATCAAATTTGCCCCCATTTGGGTTTCAACTTGTAAATTTAACCGTGGAAAATTTCCCCGGGGGAAAGGGATAATATTAGCAAAAACTTCGTTTTTGTAATGACAACTTTTATAGTTTAAAACACTGAATCTTTGCTCCTTTTTCCTTCCCCAACAAACGAACTGAACAAGCAACCGGGGGAACCCCCCCCGTTTTGGGCCACTAATCTACGATTCTACACATGATGGGAGGCAACTTCCCCTTTGGGATTTCACCCACTCGCACTCCTCGTAGGGCAAGAGCCCTTGTTTATCTAAAGGCAAAAAAAATTTCCCTTAGCATGCTCTTACTGTCGTGTAGGCCCCTTTTAGGGGAAAAATTTAAACTAAAACTTAGTATCGGGAAAAAACGGGTGGCAGCCAACCCTAAGTGACGTGTCGTGGAACTGATTTTCCCCCTTGTCCTGACGCTTTCCCACTTTAAAATGGGCTTACTACTAACTAAGAAACCCCTAAGAGCTTATTAACGTATTCTTAGGATATCTTTAGATAAAGGTTTTTCTAGGGCAAAAAATTAAGTATAAAATATTAAAACGCGGGGTTTGTTGGAAAATTTCGGGAAGAACAAAAACCCTACATTTGGGAAACCTGGAACGTGTTGATGCCCAAAACGTTCTGTCTACATTGTACTCTCAGTCAAATTTTAAAAACCCCGGTTTTATTTTGGCTCCACTGTTTTGCGGGCAATGTGTTTCCTCCCCATCCCCACAAATGGAAAGCTGTTCTAAAAGACTTTTTTTGACCCTATTGATTCGTCGCGGGGTGAGAAGGGGAACAACAGAGAGATTTTCCTCAGCTCCTTGCTGAGGGGTCCCTTTTTCCCTTGGGCTGGTAGACGATTTGGGGGAAAATTGTTTTAACCCCGCATGGGGGAGGGGTCACAGAAAAGGGAAATAGTACCACTGGTAAGGACAGGGGCCCATAGATAAAAACAGTGTCAGGAAAAACCCGGTTTCAAAGGGCAGTGTCAAAAGGGCCAGTCCCCAAGGAAAGGGCTTTGGGCACAGATAAGGACGGGGCCACAGGTAAAAACAGTGTCACAGGAAAGGGACAATCCCAAAAGGTAAGAACAGTGCTAACGGGAAAAGGGACAAGGGAAAAAGGGAAAGGGGACGTGCCCCCAGGTAAGGACAGGTCACGGGTACGGACAGTCCCAAAGGTAAGAACTGGGGCCCACAGGAAAAGGACAATGCCACGGGTTATGGCAGTCCCCAAGGTAAGGACAATTTAAAAACGGAAAGAAAAAGGGTCACAGGAAAAGGACAGTGTTTACAGGTAAAAAACAGTGTCAATTTTAAGGAAAAAGTCACAAGAAACATCAAAACGGGGCCCAAAGGAAAACCCATTTTTCCTAACTGACCAAAATTTTGGGGAAGATATCAAATAATAGGCCCCAAAACATGCCATAAAAAGATAATTTCCTGGTAAGCTAAAATTTTGCCCCGGGAAAATTTTCCCCCAAAAAAAAAGAAAAAAGAAAAGGGGGAAAGAGAGGGGAAGACGCTCCCTCTACGGGGAAAAGGGGGGCGAAGACTCACGGGCCCCTTTAAGAACACTAGGATATCTGATAAAAACCGGAAGGAAGCGCTAATCGGGGAATGGAAAAACCAGGACCCAGGAGAAAAAAGGGGAAGGAGTTAAAAGTCATTAGTGGAAATTGAAAAAAATTTCGAAATATTTTTTTTTTACTGCCAAAAACAAGGCAAAAACCCCCATCTAGTATGGGCCCCCGGGGCCAGAAAAGATGCAAAAAAGAAAAAATTAAAAAAAAAGGCACAATACCGGACGGGAAAAACATACAAAATAAACCCGCACATAAAAAGAAAAAGTTTAGGGACGACTTTTCGCGTCCCGACTTGGCCCAAAATTGAAAAAAGTACCAAAACAAGGTGGAGAGGAGGGGCTATATATGGGAAGGAAGAGGTGGAGGTGGTAGAAAGTAGTGAAAGAAAGTAGAAAATAGAAAGTAGTGTGTAGAAAGTAGTAGTAGTAGTAGTACAAAAATTGGGGTGTAAAATCCCGACAAGATAAAATTTTAAGAAAACATGCACAACCCCCGGGAAAACCCCCCAATCGTAGACTTTCGCATCCAGCCAGCCACTGGATGGCAAAAACCCCCCACAAAAAAAAGACAACCAGACCCCGCAAAATGTGTTTTTTTTTCATCGGGTAGTTGTATTAAAAGTAAAGAAGAAAAAAGGTATTTAGTAGTGGAAAGGGTAAAAAGGGGGAAATAATAAAGATGAGCCAGTCAAAAAAAAAAGGGAAAGGGGGAGCCTGCAGAGAGCTAGATCCCCAAACAGGGGGAAAAGCAAGCGCACAGGGGTGCTGAAAGGGGAAGTGGTAAAATAAAATAAAATTGAAAAAAGAAACAAAAAACCGAGAAAAGGAAGAGAAAGAAAACCCAAAAGGGAAAAAGGGAAAAAAAAAAAGGGGGAAGGGGAAAAAGGGAAAAAAAGAAAGAAAAAAAAGAGGATTCGGGTTTTAAGTCAGGGTGTTCTGAAAGTTTGGAAAGCATTTTAAAAAATGTAGGGGGGAGGGGAAGGCATCTACGAGACAAAGGGCCGGGCAAAGGTTCATAAAAAGGGAAAGGGGTGTAATAGAGAGGATTCAACAAGGGACGGGGGCCCTGTTCGATTTGGAAGTAGGGAAGACAGTTTTTAGAGAAGCCCAGTCAAAAAGGATGGCAAAGATTTTCTGACGTGAAGAAAAAGCATTTTTAAAGTGTCGGAAAAGCCTAACACTATTTTTGTGTTTCCCTTTAAGTCTGTCAAAAGAAATCGCCCAGTTTCTCCGGAAAGTTTTGAAGAGGAAGGAGGGGGGCCAAGAAATAGAGTAACACCGGGAAATTTTTGTAGGGGGAAGGAGAGGAAATAAAAACGAAATTAGTGCGAAGAGTGTTAGTCTGGCGGAAGGTAAGCTTGATGTCAAAGGGGACGGAAAAGAATTGTTGGTTTAAAAAACCCCCGGGAAAAATGTGGGGAAGGGAGAGGAAAAATTTTTTCCCCATGAGTAAGGATTTGGGGAGAGAAGAAATTGCGTTAGCACGTGAGAGGGCGAGTCTAAAAAAATGGGAAGGGGAAAAGCCAAGGGTGAAAACGAATTGGAAAGTTGGAAATTTCGGGCCGGGAAAGGGAACTAGGATCACAGATGGGGGGGCACGGAAAAAGAGGGGGGAATAAAGAACACTTTTTTGACGGGGGAAGCAAAACGGGAAAAGTATGAATGTAAAAAATCCCACTGTGCAAAAGGTTTACGGAAAACGGAAAAAGGAAAAACCTGTATCTGACGGTGGAAAAAGGACATCAAGGAAAAGGAAGAAAGGAAAAGATTCCATTCTTTTTTAAATTTAAAGGGAAAGGGGGAAACGATTATTAAGAACTTCAAAAAAAGGGTTTTGAAGAGACTGGGCATAAAGGCCCCAACAGAGCAAAGATGTCTCAACAAAAGCGGGGGCCAGAGTGAAAGGTTGCAAAACCCAAGGGAAAGGAAGAAGAACAGTCTCAAAAGTTTCCCCTGTAAAGTTTAGAAAGGGGAAAGGAGAGAGAGGAAAACCCCATAGCGAAACCGGGAAGGTTTGAAAAAATTTTTCCCCTTTAAAGGGAAAAGGAGTTAGAGTCCACACAGGGCGGATCGACCCAAGAAAAAACATCAGGGGGGATAGGGAGTTAAAAAACCCCTTTCAGGGGGCCCTCCCCAAAAGGAAATAAAGGGACATCTCACTCCCTTTTTTGGGGTTACTTTTTTCCTGCCCCCCCCGTCACTCCCCAAGATTTTCATTGAAGGGGTTTTCGCTCCTCCCCAAACCGGTAAAATCCCTTAGTTTTGCTTTGAAATCCTCTTCCCCAATGTCCCTTGATGATGCCCTTGATTTCCTTAGAGAGAAGGCCATGAAGGGTTTATCTTCTTCCCCCTTTCCCCCACGGGTTTTGTCTTTTTTTGATCTGATCCCCTCTGTGTGGACCCTTAAAACCCTTTTTTCTGGGGATCCCGGGTTCCCCTTAAAGCAGTTTTTTCCCCACTTTTTTGGCTACCCCCCCCATTCATAGACTCGCCCTCTCACGTGCTAAACGCAATTTCTTCTCTCCCAAACCCCTTTTACTCATGAAAAACTTTCATCCCCCCCCTTTCCCCAAAATTTCCGGTCTTTCTAATCTCAAAAAATTTCTCTCCGCCCCTTTTTCATCAATTTTTACCTTAGGCCAGACTAACACTTTTCCCGAAACTAATCTCTTTTTCCCTCTCCCCCTCAAACAGATTTCCCCGGTGCCCCTACTCTATTTCTTGCTCCCCCTTGCCCCTTTCAAAAAATTCGGAAAACTGGTCGATTTTCTTTCTAAACAGACTTGGGGAGCACAAAAATTTGGTTTTTGGGCCCTTGCCGACACTAACAATGCTCTTTTCTGTAACTTTCAGAGTCATAGCCACCCCTTTGAGGGTTCTTCTGCAAAAAACTGCCCTTCCCCCTATTTCCCAAAACTCGAACGGGTCGCCGTCTATTTTAAACCCCATCTCAAATTAAACAACTTTCCTTGTATAAACCCTTTTTCCCCTGGCTTCCCCTCTGTAGATCCCTTTCCCTTTCCCCCACTCTTTTTAAAAATGCTCCAAACTTCAAACACCCGGGGCCCTTAAACCCTGAAATCCTCTTTTTTTTTTCTTTTTCCTTTTCATTTTTCCCACTTTTCCTTTTCCCTTTTTTCTCCTCTGGGTTGTTTTTTTTTTCTCCCCCTGTCTCGGGGTTTCTTTCCCCTTCTTCATTTTTTTTTAATTTCCCCAAACTTCCCTTTCCCACGCACCTCTGTGCGTTTGCTCCCCCCTCTTTTGGGCATTAGCTCTCTTGCAGTCTCCCCTTTTGTTTTTGATTTTGGCTCGTCATCCTTATTTCCCACTTCTCCCACCCCATTTATTTCCCTGCCTTCTTTTTACTACTACTCTACAACTACTGATGAAATTAAGACACATGTGGGGGGGGGGGGGGCGTCGGGTTGTCTTTTTTTGGGGACGTTTTGGGCCATCCGAGGCGGGCGGGACCCGGAAACGTTACATGGGGATCCCCGGGGGTGTTGTGGCATGGGGTTTTAAATTTTCCCTTTCATTGTGGTTTTATACAAAATTTTTCTTGTATTTATACTATATTACAAACTACTACTATATACTATACAAACTATACTACTCTATTTACTAAAACAAACTACCTCCCCTTTTCCTTCCTATATATATTAGCCCCCCCTTTCCCTCCACCGTTGCAATTTTAAACGGAGTTCACTCCCTTTTTTCAAAGATAGGAAACATGGCTTTTCCCAAAAAGGGAAAAGGGGTTTCCCGATGCTCCATGAACCCGACGGGGGGAAACTCAGTTTTGGGAAAATTTGGGGGGCAAAATTCCCTAGCAAAAGAATTTGGGCAAAGGGGAAAGAGGAAATCCTGTTCACATTGTGGGCAGATCTGGCAGTCCCAAAATGGACCAGCGACAATGGGAAACAGGTGCGGAAATAAACCCCGCCCCCCACAAAACCCCAAGGGAGGATGGAACCCCGGGACAAGAAGAAGAAGCACCTTTTCCGCCAAGGACGGGGCAAACCACTCAACCGCCCCTGGCAAATTCAAGGTAAACCCTTAGGGGGGACCACAAAAACCCACTAGGGGGTTTTTTTCATCCGGGAAAATCAGACACGACCAAAAGTTCAAGTTTGGGTTTAAAAACTTGAGGGGAGAACCAATTTTTGGCCCCTCTCAACAAGGAAATTTTACCCCCTTTGAAAAAGAGTAAAGGAGAAGATGCTCATTCACCCGGGGGAAAATGGATTCGGGCGGGGAAAAATCCCCAAAAGGGTGTAGTGATGCGAAACCCGTGATGTTCCCCATCGAGGCAGTGGGAGTTTTCACCCCAGGGGGGTTTTCAGCCAACGTTAAAGGCAAAGACGGCGGGGCAACGCCCCGCCCCGAAAAGGTTCTCTTCACAAGTGGGGACCACTGCCCCCCAGCTGGCCCCGGTTCTTGGGGCAGTACGATGTCAGGACCCTTTACACAGAACCGTTCCCTGTTTCAAGTGTCAGCGTTATGGACAACCCGGGGGGCCATAAAGTCCGAACAAGTAAATTTTGCGGTTTTCTGCCCGCCAGACCACCCTACCCAGGAATGTACACCCAAACTGAAAAAAGCATCGGGCCCCCCATCCCCCAATGCCCGAACTGCAGGCGAAAAAAACCATGCCCCGGAAACCTTTGATGCCCCCAGAGGCTCGCCCAAATTTTAAGAAGTCTGGAAGACCCAAAAAATCGGCAAAAAGGCTACGGGGAAACAACAAACGATGGGGCAGAGAACCCCCCTTTCCCCAGAAACTCTCACAGCTAAAACCCAAATCAATGCTCAGGGAAATTTCCCCCCCCTAGAAGCCCCAAACCCGCCCCAAGGTCAAGAAAACCCCCTGCCCCCTAAATCAACGAAGAAAAAGAAACAAAGGGGAACAGGAAGGCTCAAAAGGGGGGGCATCGGGTTTAAAAGCGATCCCGGCTGCACTAAACGAGCCCCCCCCCCGGCCCTAGCACGACCCAAGAAAGGGACTCCTTACCCCGGGCCCGGGCTTTGGGAGACTCAATGGCACCTCACCCGCAGATCCCGGGCCCACTCAACCCCGGTATACAAACAACAACCAAAGGGGGATACAATAAAGAAATCCAACCCCCGAGGGCCCAAAGACCCACAGCAGCCCAAGGGGTTAAAATCCACTGTATCGAAACCCCCTCTCCAAAGCAGGGCCCCCACCAGGGGGGGATCTCGTAGCAAACATTTTAAAGGGGTTCCGGGAATCTTATTTTTCAACACAGTCCAAATCCCCGGAAAAAAACAAGCGGGATTTTGGGGATGTCAGTCTCTCCTGAGAGTGTGCTTTTTGACCGAAGAGGAGACAGTGGAGCCCCCTGAATTTGAGGGGTTTTCAGAGGGGCAGGGCCAGTCCCCCAGCTCAGGAAAAAAACAAACGATGGAAAAACTTCGGGAAACCAAAACAAAACCCCCCAAAGGGCCTACCAAAGGAACTTTTAGGGCCCCGAGGGGGAAACAGCACCTCTTGCTGGAAAGGAAATAATTCGGGATCGGGGGTTGAATCGTCTTGCTTCAAGAAAACCTGACTGCCCCACTATGTGGGCCCCGACTACCCCGGGTTTTGCTGGGGATTTTCGGCACAAAGGACCCGGGGATTCACGCAGGGCACGCTGTAAATTTTTCCCAATACAAAAACCCCACCGGGGTTTTAGCCAACCCTGTGGACTGTGGGGGGATGTCGAGGAAAAGGCCATCCTTGTGCCCTACCGGGGCGCCCATTACCCTCTATAACATTAAAAAAGAACCCAAGACACCCCCCTCGACATTGCAGATTATAAAAAATAATTATTATTTGGGGGGAGCCTAAAACCCCAGGATTTTACATTCCCCAACCCAAGCTCCCCGCAAAAGCACCAAAATTATGTATTTTGGGTAAAAATTTCAAAAAAGCCCCCCACCCTGTTTGCCTCTCCCACCTTTGGGCCATTCTCTGGGGCAAAGCCCCAAAGGGCCTCCCCACCGATACCAAGAGGTTTTTAAATTCAAAAACAAGGAAACCCCACCAGTTGGGGGGCTGCCTATTCCTTAAGGGGAAGAAAAAGGGGCCAAGGAAAGGGCCCAGGGGAAAAATTTATCCCCACCTTGGGCCCCAATACCCTTTGAAAATGATAACTTCCCAACAAACAAAAGGCCTCCCACAGGGTGCTCCCAAGGGAAATGGAGGGCCCACGGAGGTGTTTCCCCGGATTTCCAAACCTTGGGGGCCCCAAAACTTTTTTTAAAGGGCCTTATTTCGGCTAACCCCCGAAGGAAACCGGTTTAACCAGGTGCAGATTGCCCCAAAAATTTTCCCTTTCCCGGGGTAAAAAGGGGAAACTGGGTGGTTCTCAAACATTCGGGGGTAACCACCCTTTTAATTTTTGGGAATATGGGTAACCCCACTGCAAGGAAAGAAACCGAGGCCAAGGCCCCAAAAAACCCCGAAACCCCCAATAAAAAAGTGAGAAACTTGTGGGCTTTTAAAATTGGGGCCCCCTCACCCCCCCCTTTTCGAGGATTTTTTGGGGGGAAACCAAAATACAAATCTGGAAGCAACCGGGGGGACCAGAACCCCGGAAAACCCCCCCCGGGGGCCCTTAAAAAAACTAAGGGCCTTTCCCATCCAGGGGAGATCCAATTCAGGTTCCCAACGGAATGGGGGGAAAAACAGGGCGGGTCTTCGCCCTAAAGGGGCCCGAACATTCCCCCGGGTTTTGGAAAAATAAAATGTACCAAATTAAACCCAAAAAAACTTGAAACCTTTCCGAAGTGCCCCAAAAAGGGGCCCAAGGGTGAAACCGCCCAAAATGGTTTTGGGCCCCCCCACTCCATATTTGGCCCCCGGGTGGGCAGAGGGGGGGTGGGATAAACTCATTTAACCCAAAAATTTGGGGGGGCCAAAAAAACTTTTCCCCGCAGCCCTTTGGGAAAAAAGCTAAAAAATTTTAAAAATTCCAAAGGAACAAAAGGGCCCTTTGGAGAAATCCTACCAACGGGAGCCCAAAACCCTGAAAAGGGAAAGGGGGTTCCGCCTCCCTTGGCTTTAACTCCATGCAAATTTTGGGCCCTTTCCCCAAAAGGGGGAACAGCCCTTCCCTAACACTTACTTAACCAAAATTGTGGGGAAAACAAACAAAAAACCAAAATTTTGGCCCAATTCGACTTGAAGGAAAGGCCCCGACTGGCCAGCCCCAAAAGGGAAATTTGGGCCAAAAACTATGGGAAAGGGGTTCCAAAGGAAAGCCCCCTTTGGTGGGAAGAATCCTACCTTAGGGGAACACTTTAAAAACTGGAAAAATTTAGAAAAAAGGGAGGTTTTGGTCCGTCCTACCCCGTTTTTAACCCTCCCAATGCAGGGGGAACCGTGACCCTTTCCCCCTTCATATAAAGGGGGAAAAGCTCCTCCCGAAAAGGGGATTGATCTTTGCAAGTAGAAATGGAAAAGGCAAAAACACAGGCCATAAAAAAGTTTGGCCCCCAAAACCAATTTCTTCAAGGAAAAAAAGGCCCCGGTTCCTTCCGGGCGAGAAATCTCCCCTTCCAAATGGAGTTTCCCAAAGGGAAAGGACCCCCAAGGGGAAAAATTTAAAAAGTACAAGGGAAAAACCCTTAGGGACAGGCCTTTTTTCTGGTTGGGAAAACTCCCTTATAAAAACTACTTTAGAAAAGGGATTTGTTCGGGGCCTCCCCACCCCCCGGCAACCCCATTCCCCCGGCCATGGTTGGGACTGCAGGGGAACCCCCCAAAAAGTCTGCGTAACCAAAAATTAACAAAAACTAACGCTCCTCATTGGGGGCTTCGGTTTTTACGGGTTAGTCACCCTTCAGGCCAAAAGCAGGGAAAAGGGGGGTTGTACCCAAAAAAGGCAAAAACAAGGGGGGGCCCCCATTTGGGCCCAAAAAAGATTGGGGGCTTACAGACCTTTAAGGGCCCCCCCTTTCCCCTTGGGTGAAAAAGTTGATACCAAAGCCCCGCAATCAACCCTTCCCCCCCAACCCCAACAAGGTTACCCCACAAGGGGCCGGATAATTTAAAAACCCCTTGTTTAAAAGATCCCACATTTAAAGGACCCACCTCCCGGATTCCCCGGGTTTTTGGGGGGCTGGGCCGGAAGCAAAGCTTCCCGTTAAACTTAATACCCCGAAAAAAAATTGGGGGCCCCCCTGTTTTGGGGGGTAAAAAACCCCTCCCTGGCCCCCCACCCAGGGAGTTTGGATAAAAGCGGTCCTCCAAAGGGCCCCATCCAAAGGCACTTTCTTTTACAACCAAAAGTGGAGACAAGGGAAGGGGAATTTTCCCAAGGGGGGCACTTTTCCCGGGTAAAAATTTTTTCCCAATGGGTTCTGGACCCCGCAGGAACAAAAGGGGGGACCCCCCGGAGGACCCCCAAATGGTCCCCAAAACAAGGCCTGGGCCCAAACCCCTGACCCCCTGAAAAGAAAACCTTCCCGCTAGTTTGGGGGCCCCAATTAGGAGGAAAAATTTTTCCATGGTCACATTGACCCGAAAACCGAAATGGTTGAACACTTGCCAATTTAAGCCCTCCCCATCCCAAACCCCCAAGGGCAAGTTCACCCTTCAAACATGTCCTTGGGGAAATTTAAACATTTAAATTAGGGGTTTAAAAAGGCATTAAGGTCCCCGCCACCCGGCACGGGTTTTTCCAAAATGATTCCCCCAGGAAAAACGGGCCCCAAGGTTTGGGGGGAAAAAATGTCCAAACCAGGGCCCAGAAAGGACCAAAAAAGGGGCTGCCCGGCCAAAAGAAATATTTTTTGGGGAAAAGGCCCTTTGGGGTTTCCCTTCAAAAGGGAAAAGAGGCCTGGGAGAAAAAAACTTACCAAACCAACGCTTTCCCCAACCACCTTTCTTTAACCGGGGGAACCAAAAAGGGATTCCGTCTTAGAAATTTCCCCCCAAACCACTTGGGGGGGCCCGGAGAACTGGATGTTTCCCCCCAAAGGGGCCGGGGTTCGGAAAACCAAAACCCTTTTATCACATACCCCCCGGCCCCCTTAAGAAAATTTCCAAGTCCCATTCTAAAAAACGGAAGGCAAAGAAACCCCCGGGGCCAAAGGTTGGATTAACCCCCTTACTAAAAAATACCCAATTTTCTTTCAAAACACCCATGCTTACCAAAATCAACCCAAAAAAATTCCCAAATGAAAAAGTAAAAAACCCCCATGGCAGGGGGCCAAAAAGGGGTTTTCGCTAAAGGGCCTTTTTGGGGGGTTAGCGCCAAGGGGGAAAAACTTTCCCCAATCCCCCAAAAGGCCAGGTTTTTTGGTTTTTTCCCCGCCCGAAGGGCCAAAAGAAAGGGTTGGCCCAACAGGGGTGATCAACAAAACCCCGGGGGCCTTTTAAAAAAAGTTCTCCCATTAACCCCTGGGGGGACCCCCGGGGGGGAGGCCCCAACCCCCTCAAGATGGAAGTTTCCAAAACCTTAAGGTTTTTTTAAAAAAGTTGCCCCAAAAAACAAAAAGGGCCCCCGTGGCCCTGAGGGGCATGGGGGTTTAAGAAATTTCACTAAATGCTTTACCCCCTAAATGGGTTGAACTGCAAGATTTTACCACCATAAATCTTTCTGCCAGGTGGGCCCCCCCAGAAAAGGGCATACCAAGAAACAACAAGCAACAACAAAAGAAACCCAACCCCCCAACAACCACAAAATTCTGCTACGCCCCAAACTTTCAACAGACATACCAACGATACTACATGCCAAAGCAAAACTGCTCCCCCCAAATTCCCCGCCAACACCCACTGCCCACTCCAAACCCAAAGGGTTTTTGTTTGGGATTAAAGTATTGGGTCATGTACAAAATGCAAGGGGCCTGGTTACCCTTTAACCCCCACCATCAATGAAATTTTCAAAACTAAATAATATGCCTGGCCTCACATTCCCTGCCAAACCCCCTTCCAAATGATATCCCAAAAAACTACTGCAAAAAATTTTCCAAACATTTACCGCGCTCCCCGCTGTCACAACCTCCCCTAGACACGAGATGGACCAAAAACAGAGACCACTGGGGACGTCGGCAAACCCCACCAATGGGGAGTCCACTACCGCTTGCATTTCCCCTCAGAGCAACTGACCAACGGGAAAACTCGCCCTTTACCATTTTTAAAACCACCCGCCAAGAAAGCAAAAAAACAAGAAAAGAAAAAAGCAAAAACACCCGTGTCAGTGGCACCCTGAGGGGCCACTGAAAAAATGCTGCCCACAACAAGTCCGTATCTGAAGGGGAAAACTTTTCACAAACCCAAACAGTAAAGAAAACAAAAATGTCTTCAGGGAAAACCCTCGCACCTCCAGGCGGAACAGTCAAGTATACCTACGACCAAACTGGTTGGGATAACACCACTGCCCCGGGCATGACCAAGACTACTCACTGCCAAAAACCCCAAAACCCCTTTTGGAATCGAGTTAAACCCTCAAAGAAGAAATTTTAGGATGCTTTAGAATGGGGGCCCTTTAAGACCCGGGAACCCCCCTCAAGCCGGAAATATCCATGACCATTTCACCAAAGAAGATTAAATTTACCCAGCACTTTGCTTCCGCTAAAAAGGGGGGGTATCCCAAAACCCCAACCTGGGAACTGCTGCCTCTGCCCGAAATGCGTTTCTCTTTGGGGGAAATCAGCGCAAGATAGAAGAAAAACGACACCCTCCAACCGGAAAGGGGCCCAAAAAGGGAAAAAAGAAAGATGATCGTCACCCCCCCCCCCGGGGGGCAAATGCCGGGGCACCAAAAAGGAGAAAACCTGGCCCAAAGTACCCAGCGAATAACATGAATGAAAAATGAACACCAACACACGACAAATCCCACACAGGAGAGCAAAGCGCTAGCACGTTCAAACCCTTTCATTGCCCTTTTAGGGCAGGGGTTTGGGGCCCGAGGGCCCCAGGTTTTTAGTCACAAGATGGGGGGGTTTAAAAAAAATTGTGCCTTTCCCCCCTTTGGGGGGCTTAGGCTCCAAAAACACTCCCTAGGGCAGGGAGCCCTGCCGGGCCCCCACTTGGAAGGGCCCCGAGCCGGGAAAAAATACCGGCGAATCTTTAACAACGAAAAACCCCTGTTAGGGTGACTTTTTTTTAAGGCCCAAATCGGACCGAAAACGTCTTTGTAAGTTTCTCCTTTTTTGTCGGGTTATTTGTGGGAAAAAAAAAATGAGTGAGGGTACTAATCATTCTAAAGATCGAAAAATCCAAAAAATTTTTTTTTAATGGGAAAGAGCCCCGAAAAACCCCGTCAGTGTATACCGAATTTTTTTGAATAACCCTAACTCTTTCTAGACTTTGAGGGAAAAACCCTTGACAACCCTTTCCCATGCACTCAGCCCCAGGCCCAGACTCTGGGACTCTGTGTTCATTAAGGGAAATGCCCGAAAACCACTTTTTTGGGCCCTAAATATACTATGGAGGGCATAGAAAACAAAGGTTTAAAATTCTACAGTCACTAAAAAAAAAACGGATATAGCCCCCCTCCATAAAAAGGGGCCCGGTTTTAAAAAAATAGCTAAGGGAAATTCGACCAAAATTTCCCCCCCCCCCACATAATGAAAATCTTGAAAGAGTTCTTTTAAAAAGAGAGTGCAAAACACTTGGGGGGTCCCCAAAAATTGCACAATCCAGGGCAAAATAAGTTCAGAGAGGGCGCTTTTTGCCTCTCAAACTACTTGGGCCACTATGATAAGGTCTTGGAGCATGAAAAACAAACAGAATGCAGAAAAATTTAAACATAGATTTTTCAAAAGCCTTTGACAAGTGCGAAACAAAGGTGTAATTTGCAAACAAAAAGGTACTAAAAAAGGGGTAAGCGGCAAAGTTGGGGAGAAAAGGGTCTTCAACTTTCTAACCAAACGAACTCAAAGAGTAGTGGTAAACAAAGTTAAATCGGAAGCTGCCATAGTGAAAAGCTCTGTTCCACAAGGCACAGTACTCGCCCCCATCCTGTTCCTCAACCTCATATCAGACATAGACAACATGTAAACCATAGCACTCTATCATCCTTTGCAGACGATACTAGGATCGGCATGAGAGTGTCGTCCACTGAGGATACGGCAGATCTCCAAGAAGATATAAACTACGTTTTCCAGTTGGCAACGGAGCACAATATGATGTTCAATGAAGACAAATTCCAACTACTCCGTTATGGAAAACTGGAGGAAATAATAACTAGGACTGAGTATACTACAAACTCTAATCATACAACAGAGCGGAAAAATAATGTGAAGGACTTAGGAGTGGTAATTGTCTGAGGATCTCACCTTCAAGGATCACAACAATTCCTCTATCACATCTGCTAGGAAACTGATAGGATGGATAATGAGAACATTCAAGACAAGAGATGCTAAGCCAGTGATGATCCTTTTTAAATCATTTGTTGTTTCTAGGCAGGAATACTGCTGTACACTAACATCTCCAATCAAGGCAGGTGAAATTGCAGCTCTAGAGAATGTACAGAGAACCTTTACTGCACATATAAGCTCTGTTAAACACCTTAACTACTGGGAACTCCTGGAAGCACTTGACTTGTACTCACTGGAGCGAACGCGAGAAAGATACATTATAATCTACACTTGGAAAATCCTAGAGGGACTGATCCCTATTCTACACACAGAACTCACTCCCTACGAAACCAGAAAACTTGACAGGCGATGCAACATACTCCAATGAAAGTAGGGGCGCCATTAGTACACTAAAAGAAAACAAAATAAGTGTCTGAGGCCCAAGGCTGTTGAACAGCTTCCCACCAGCCATAAGGGAATTTACCAGTAGACCCTGGTTGTCTTCAAGAGGGAGCTGAACAGATGCCTAAAGTCAATGCGGATTAGCCGGGCTGTGGTTCGTACGTTGGACTACGTGCGGCCAGCAGTAACAGCCTAGTTGATGAGGCCTTGATCCACCGGGAGGCCTGGTCGTGGACAGGGTAGCGGGGGGCGTTGATCCCAAGCATACCCTCCAGGTAGACCTCCAGGTAGATAAGAATATTGTCACAGGTAAGGACAATGTCACAGGTAAAGTAGTGCCCCAGGTAAAGTTGTGCCACAGGTAAGGACAGTGCAAAGGCAAGAACAGTGCCACAGGTAAATATAGTGCCACAGGTAAGGATAGTGTCACAGGTTACAGCAGTGTCACAGGTTAGGACAGTGCCACAGGCAAGTGTCATCATTGTATGATCTAAACATCGTAGAGCCATCACTGTATGATCTAAACATCGTAGTGTCATCACTGTATGATCTAAACATGTGTGTCTACTGTTTATCTAAACGTTGTGCCCTCACTGTATGTCTAAACTCGTGTGTCATACTGTTGATCTAAACTCGTAGTGTCTCACTGATGATCTAAACATCGTAGTGCCATCACTTTGATCTAAACATCGTAGTGTATCACTGTATACTAAACATCGTAAAATCCTTTTTTAGATTAAAATTTATGTTCCACTGTATGATCTAAACATCGTATGTCTTAGTATGATCCAAATCGTAGTCCATCATTGTATGTCAAATCGTGTGTCATCACTGTATGATCAAAACACGTAGTGTCTCACTGTATTTAAACATGTAGTTCATCCTGTATGTTTTAAAATCGTGTGTCAACACTTTTTATATTAAACTCGTAGTCCCAAACACTGTATGATCAAAAACATCGTAGTGTCATCATGTATGATAAAAACATCGTAGTGTCACATGTAGATTAAAACCGTGTGTCATCACTGTATGATCTAAACATCGAGTCCCATTATGTATGTCAAACATCGTAGTGTCATCACTGTATGATCTAAACATCGTAGTGCCATCATTGTATGATCTAAACATCGTAGTGTCATCACTGTATGATCTAAACATCGTAGTGTCATCACTGTATGATCTAAACATCGTAGTGCCATCATTGTATGATCTAAACATCGTAGTGTCATCACTGTATGATCTAAACATCGTAGTGTCATCACTGTATGATCTAAACATCTAGTGCCATCACTGTATGATCTAAACATCGTAGTGTCATCACTGTATGATCTAAACATCGTAGTGCCATCACTGTATGATCTAAACATCGTAGTGCTTGCAGTATGGTAGTGGTTTTGGATATAAGTTTTTATTTTGGCTATCAAATCTGCTCTGAAAAGTCCTGAAAGTGACACTAGTGAAGGAAACCTCGTGACAGATTGGACTTTATGTAAAGTGTTTCGGGTCGGAAGGTAACTTGAGAGTTCCGTCGACGTCCAATGGACATAAAGTGCCCAGACGAAGGTTGTCACAGCCGCCTGGCAGAGAGACTAATCAAACTCCGTGAGTGAGCTAAAAAAAAAATATCTGTTTTTTATTTTTCTGCTGAGCCTTCGACTTCCAAGAAATTCACAAGGCAGAGTTGTAAGGCTGCACATATTGATTCCTCGACACCAAAGACCACACGTTCCTTCTCTGAGACAAAGTCAGCAAATCATTTTCATATTGCTTCTGCATTTGGTTTGGACGAGCAGATGAGGCAATGTGCCCTAGAATTGCACTACGAGAGGTTACTAGCAACCTTGAGTGTTGGAGATATGGTGGCCATTGATGGTGTTCATCATACAAGATGCTTCACCGGACTGTACAACTTAGAAGCAGAAGCAGAGACACGCCCGAAGCCTCTTTAAAATCCCAGCCAGAAGGTGAGCCATGGAAATACATTTGCAGAATTAATTTAATATATTCATGAGGTCCATGCCAATGATATGGTTGCACCAGTTTTAAAATTGAATTATCTTGTCAATTTATACAAAGCAAGACTTCAAACAATGGAAAATGAAGCAAATGCTCACATAACAAACCTGAAAAATCGGATTCTTTTTTAATTTCCTGATCTGCTTGGACGTGATATCCTTCTCACTTTTGATGAATATATTAGTAAAACTTTGAAAAGAAACTGTGACACTGACTATGATGAGGAAGCCATCATATACTAGAACAAAACTGCCAACATCGTCAGAAGAGATGTCATGAAAAATTAAACTGAAAACCAAATTTTAAGAATCATTCAGTCCCAATTATCAACAAGACTCAATGCCGCAGTTTTTACTTGCCTTGATAGAGGTGATGAGCTACAGATGGTAAAGTCGCCCAGGCTTTACTGTCTGTAGCTCAGCTGATTTGTTTCAATATGAATCAAAGGAAAGGAGCAGCCAGTGCAGCGAGCAAGCACAGAAAGGGCCTCCTCTGCAAAGACTCAGAGTCGAGAAATCACTGATACTTTCCATCAACTAGATGTCTCGGTTTCGTACGATTGAGTCCTGGACGTAACCACTGTAATTAGAAGTCAAGTATGTGAGAGCTACGACCGTGAACAATTAGTATGTCTACTTAATCTTAGAGAAGGTTTGTCTGTCACTGGATGTTGAATGGGACCAGTATCTGCCAAATAATCTCAGGTCTAACACAGAACCGTGGGAATGGCATTCGAGTTCGAGAAATTGACACAGATGCAGCACCAAGTAACTGCAGAACTTTCTGAGAAATTTTGTAAACAATTAGATCTTTGACTTTCTGACTGATAAGTTAGGTGCACTTATCTCTGACAAACTTTGGATCACCAGCCTAGGATCAAATGTAACAACATTTCATACAGTACTAACAGGCTCACACTCTGCAGCCATGAGGAAGAAGCAAGTCGGATGATGGTATACCTTGTTAATTCCACTGTAATTGATTTTGAGAAGAAAATGATTTGCTCCGTTGATACAAATGTTGTGGTTCTCGCTATTTTAGTCATGACCTTATTGAATGTTAATCAACTATGGATATCTTTAGGAGTTGGTAACAAGTTTCGTTACATTTCAGACTACTGTATTACGGCTTCATAAAAGACCTTTCTCCAGCAAGACAAACACTTATTCAGAACATTAAACGAACAGTCTTTCAAGGTGGATTCTGCTGGGGTCACCTATAAAGGGACACGCAAAACCTACCACCTCCTGCTGAATGGGCGTTAGACCAACCCTACAAAATAGTCCACAGAGTGGACGACCATGTCTCAGACAGGTGATGTAGTCCAAGAACTCCTCAGAGGTAGTTGTAAACAGTCGTGTTCATCAGGTCGTTCAAATATAAGCGAGGAGGTCATTCTTGCGCAGCATTATGTTACGTTGATGCAACATGTGATGTGTAGTGTTTCTTTTACTGGATATTCAATGATTTGTAGATCATGTTTACAAAATCCTGGGTTTGGTTCAGGTTGTATACCAGTATTTATTACTGAAGTACTCGCAGTTATTTTTCATACAATTCCCGGTGTATAAAGAAAATTTAAGTAAAAAAAGTTTCGAATTGTTGACAGTTTAAGCATATGAAATTCTAACAGAATTTCAATCCAGTATCAATAATTATTTTAGCAAATATGAACTACAATTTCAAATGTAACCAGCAAGTTTACCTGACTTCCTCTTTGTTAAGTCATTACTGGACAACCATGGAATCAGTATCTCTAATTACTAAAACCATTCAGTGTATGTGTGCTAACACCGACAAGTAAATAATAATAATATAATAATAAAATAATAATAATAATAATAATAATAATAATAATAATAATAATAATAATAGTAATAATAATAATAATAATAAAACTGTTGAACAATGCTGCACAAACAACTCAACATTATCATCAGAACCATTGGAGTACTCACATAAGAACATAAGAACATAACATAAGAAAGAAGGAACACTGCAACAGGCCTACTGATCCATGCGAAGCAGGTCCATTCTCACCCCCTCCAGATTAGCCCAGTGACCCGACCTAGTCAGGTCACTTCCACTTAAGGAAGGAGCACGGCGTCAGACCTAGTAGCACAAGCTAGTCAGGTCCAACTCACACCCATTCATGTATTTAAAACTACACAACGTTTTGGCCTCTATAACTGTACTCGGGAGTTTGTTCCACTCATCCACAACTCTATTACTAAACCAGTGCTTTCCCATATCCCCCTTCCCTTCCTGATCTGAATTTTTCCAACTTGAAACCATTGCTGCGAGTTCTGTGTTGACTGGAAATTTTCAGCACGTTATTTACATCCCCTTTATTTATTCCTGTTTTCCATTATATACACCTCAATCATATTCCCGCCCTAATTCTATGCCTTTCTAGGAGATCTCATATTCATGCCCCTCAGTCTGACCCTCATAGGGGAAGATTTATGATACAGGTATCGCAACACAGCATCGCCTCCTCTGAAACGTTTTCCATTGCATTTATGATCCATTCTGTAATACTGTTGAACATAACAGTGCAGCATAATCTAAATGGGACCAACTAAAGATAGTATATAAATAAATATATATTTAAATATATATATATATATAAATATATATATAATATATATCTAAATATATTATATAATTAATATATATATATATACTTACAAGTGAATTCGCGAGAGCAGCGAAATATACAACGAACACTGATCTCTGTCTGAAGGAGACTCGAACCTAAACGAACCACCTCAGCCAGAGATCAGTGTTTGTGAAATTCCGCCTGCTCTCGCGATTCCTTCATTGTTTAAATTCACTATAAGGCTGATGCAATGCAGGGATGAGAATGAAAAGCTGTAAGCCTTCTCCCAGAAAGCTGGTCTGCCTTGGAATCAAACGTGTAGCGCAAGCTAAACTCCAAGAATTTTCAAGTTGGGTAGATTGGTAAATCACAGCGTACCTTGACCTACATGTAAACGTAGGTTCGAGTCTCCTTGGGGAACCCAAGTGATTGACGACACCAAGGCCATTGGTGAGAAGAGGTTTCGCCTGGGCGACACATCCACGAGAGGACGACGCCAAAAATTGTGCAGTCTTATTTCATAACAGGCAAGAAACTTTGTTAAAAATTAAAACCATGTAAATTATGAACACATCATGACAAGATTGTCCTACGCAAAAATAGCCTCTGGTGTCACGATGGTGGGCCATTTTAAACTGTGCTATTACCGGAATATGCCTTGAAGTATCTCACCCAGAATAACAAATCATATATATAATATATATATATATATATATAATATATATATATATAAATATATAAATATAAAATATATTATAAATCTATATATATATATGAGTTGAGAACAACCTGAGGACTTCTATTATTTATACTTCTAGATAATAAGCCAAGGTTTCTGATAATGATTTTTTATTCGTGGAGAGATTCTTCTTCAAAACGCATATCCCTCCGGAACCGCCGTTCAAAATGGCCCACGCATCGTGCACCATATGCTATTTTTTGCCGTTCATCTTGTCCATTTGTGTTCATAATGACCATGGTTTTAATTATTCACAAAAGTTGCTTGCTGTAATTAAATAAGAGCCGTTCACTTATTTTTGGCGTCCGTCTCACGTGGTGAGTCGCCCATGGAAGCTCTTCTCACCAATGGCTTGGTGCGTGCCTCACGTTGGTTTTCCCCAGGGAACACATCTCTACCACCATAACTTGGTGTCGTCCTCACTTGTTTTCCCCAGGGAACTCTTCTCACCAATGGCTTGTGACGAGCCTCACGTGGTTTTCCGCCCAGGGAACTCTTCTCACGCCCAATGGCTTTGTGTCGTCCTCACGTGGTGTTCCCCAGTGAACCACTTCTCACCAATAACTTGTTGTCGTCCTCACGTGGTGTCCCCTGCATGGAACTCTCTCACAAATGGCTTTGTCTTCCTCACGTGGTGTTCCCCAGGAACTCGCTTCTCACCAATAAACTTGGTGTCGTCGTCACGTGGTTTCGCCCATTGGAACACTTCTCAAACCAATGACTGGTGTCGTCCCTCACGTGGTTGTCCCCCCAGGAACTCTTCTCACAAATGCTTGGTTTCCGTCCTCCAACGAGGTGTCCCCCAGGGAACTGCTTCATCTTCACCAATAACTTGGTGGTCGTCCTCACGGGTGTCCCCCCATGGAACTCTTCTTTCTCACCAATAAACTGGGGTCGCCTCACGTGGTGTCCCCCATTGAACTCTTTCACACCAATAAACTTGGTGTCGGTCCTCAACGTTGTGTCCATCCCAGCGTGGAACTCTTCTTATCTCACCAAATGACTTGGTGGTCGTCCTCACGTGGTGTCATCGCCCCATGGAAGTCTTCTCATCACCAATGACTTGGGTGTCGTCCACACGTGGTTTTTCCCCATGGAACTCTTTCCATCACCAATTACTATGGTGTCCGTCCCCTCACGTGATAGTCAACCCCAGGTAACTCATCACAC
>NW_026481108.1:0-10095 GCF_026875155.1 Cherax quadricarinatus
TTGAAACCCACCGGACCCGGGGCATAGTGAAAACCAAAGCTGTTTGTCTTTTGGGATGCACCATAGACATGGGCTCCCCTGCATGATGGAATGATATAGAGGGACTGACTTGTTCATCTCCCTAATCTTAAAATCAATAAAGTTCATTTGAAGTCTTTTCGAATTTTTGTTCTAAAACGCAACGAAAACCCCAAAGTTTGTAATCTACCCCCTCTTTAAAAAGCAACATTTTAGCCAATTTATCATTTTCTAACCATCTGAAGCCCAAGTAATGAACCACAGCATTGCACCTGATTCCACTGTCCACAATCTTACCAAACCCTGTGCGGGTTTCTGACAAAAAATTTCCCAATTTATATTTAATGATTGAAGCTTTTTATGGTTTTACAAGAATCAGTTAAAATTTAAAAGGGAAACCTTAGATTCAGGGACACTTTTGGTGCAAGGATAGGCAAACATTCTGTTAAAGGGGTAGGGGCCCCATTTTTGATGGTCTCCAATTCTTTGTGAAGCCATCACTCTTGTGACAACAGCACACTACCACTGCACCAGTGGACTGGGAACAGAACCATCGACGAAAAAAATTTTGAAAGAGTTTCTTGTGAAAGTTATAAATACACTTAAGGCATCATTTTGGCTTAAAGACAAGCTTGGTTGTGATTTAAAAGATTTTTTTTTGGGGGAAATGGAGGAAGGGGAATTTGAAGGGGGTAATATCCCAGGGGCGGGGAAATTTTTCCGTTTCAAAAAGTTTAAAAACAGTACTGGTTCGGGGAGGTCGGTTCCATTTTTTCGATCCCGGGAAATGTTCACCATGCGAGAAATTTTGGGGGGCTTCTTGCAGGGTTTGAAGGGGAAGCCAACATATTAACCCAAAAGGGTTTTTTTCAGTAACACATCTCAAATGCGGGAATTTTAAGTTTTTTCCGCATAATTAAAAATTTTGGCAGTACGGGGCTCCTAGGATGATCCCTTTGCTTAGTTTTGCAGTTTTTTCCCCCCCAAAACTCCCCGTCAACACAGGGGAAGTATGGGGCCGCATAATAACCAAGTCTAATAAACAAGAACATCATTTTCACAATTTTAACATTATCTCCAACCTGGGGGAAAACCGCCACAACCTAAGTGCTCTCAGCTTTTTTTGTTTGGCGACAAATCCCGTTACAAAAAGGGCCAAGTATGGGGAACCTCAAGCCTAGATACCTTACTGCTTTCTATTCTAAAAAAACCCACATGCAACTGGATCTGACAACTTGCCTCTGCGAGGAAGACGCCTTTGATATTTTTTTTATCCCCTGAGATTTTAACCCCAGGGCTGACACATCAGTACTATTTAAAAGTTTTGGGTTTGGGGAAAACCGGGGGGGAATCATTATTCATCACAAACTAACCATTAATAATGGGGCGGGTAGGCATGCATTACGTAAGGCTTTAAACAAAATGTTTAAAAGGGTGGGACTAAGCCTCTCCCTGTGGGGTTCCTAATTCAAAATCTTTATTACACTTTTAAGTCCCAGGGAAAAACACAGACACTTTCAAAAAAAAAAAAAAAAAAAAAAAATAAAAAAAAAAAAAAAAACAAATAAAAAAAACCCAAAAAAAAAAAAAATTTTTTTAAAAAAAAAAAAAAAAAAAAAAAAAAACCCCAAAAAAAAAAAAAAAAAAAAAAAAAAAAAAAAATTTTAAAAAAAGGGGAAAAAATTTAAAAAATTAAAAAAAATTTAAAAAAAAAAAATAAAAAAAAAAAAAAAAATTTTGGGGAAAAAAAAACAAAAAAAAAAAAAAAATTTAAAAAAAGAAAAAAAATTAAAAAAAAAAAAACCTTTTAAAAATTAAAAAAAAAAACAAAAAATAAAAAAAAAAATAAATAAAAAAAAAAAACCTTTCTGTGAAATAAGACAAAAGAATCATCCTTTCGAATGTTTTGCAAAACCCAACTATTAAGGGATTTTTGGGCGAAAGGGTTTTTTGTTGTTTGGGGGGCCCCTTTCCCCGGAAGGGGAATAATGGGGCTTTTGGGTCCTGTTTTTAGGAGCTCCCCAGGACATAACTCATGTTATAAAAATTCAAGTAAAAAAAAATTTTAACCGGGGGGGTTTAAACCAACACGAAATCAAGTATTTGTAAGTAATACCATCCTCCCCAAAGGCCCGACTGGGTTGCCCTTATGCTGCATCAATTTCATAATTAGTAAAAGGAATGTTGCAGTCATCTCCCTTTTGCTGACAAAAGCAAACAAGTCCCGTCCCTTTGCATCATATTTTTTCCATTAATTACCCTGTGTGGTACGGGGAAGACTGTCAAACTAAAAGAAACCAGCCCAATAACTGCAAACCCTTTTTCTCGCCCAAACCCGGGATGGGGGGTTGGGGCGATCTGCCCTTTTCTTTACCCTTAATTCTTTTTAGTCCCTCCATGCCCGGCTAAGTGGGGGGGGGGAGCATTGAGACCTTTGACAAATTGTTCCCACCCGTTTCCCGCAGCTCTGTAAATACCGCTTTTCTGGCAGCAGAAGGGGCAGTTTGGAAGAGGCCCCAGCATTTCGGGTTTTTCAATTTTTTCTATGGGCTGGGCCCAAAGCCCTTGCGGAAGTAGGGTTTAAATGTTCGAAGTTTAAATCCTTGTAAAGGTAGGGTTTTTTAAAAACCCATGTTTTTATGGAACCCTTTGGATTTAGAATAGGGGAAGGTTTCAGAGGCGGCTCTAAAAGTTCGAATCTGCTCACAAGGTCATTGTTAAAATCTCGACAGGGGTACACTCTTTAAGAAAATTTACCAGTCAGTCATTTAAAACAAAGTCATCATTTGATAAGGGGGGAAACTTTAAGAGTTTCTGTTTGAATATCCCCCAAAGGGAAAAAAGTTTTAACCAATATCTAGAGGGGGTTACCCTTTGGAAAATACCCAACCTATAATCTTTACAATGGAAGACCCCAAAATTTTTAACAAAAGTATTTTTAACCCCAGGAAACCAGATAAAGGGAAAGGGCCTCCAAAGATATGTGTGGGTTCAAGGTAAACCTAAAATTTTTGCACATTATAAATTACTGTTTAAGAGGGGACAACAGTTATTGCCATTCGTTCCCAAACTGAGAGTTTCCAATCTTTTGTTTTTTGGGCTTTATAATCACCCAAAAAGAGAGTGGGTTTTCAGACTGAGGCCCAAGTGGGCGCTCCAAAAAAATTAAATTTAATCAGCAGGAGCTACAATTTAAAAATATTTAAAGACAGATTTCCCCAAAAAAAAACCTAACACCGGATACTGACCCCCCTCTGTTTTTTTATGTGCAAGAAGTTGATGGGAATTAAATTTTTTAATATAAAAGAACACTAAAATTTTAGTAGATTTGGGGAAATATCAAAAAACGAGGGCAATTTAGGGGGTTGGGATTTTCAGGGACTCTCACTCGAAGCACACCAAAATCAATGGATTCATGGTTATTTTTAAGATGCAGGTCAAAAAATTTTTTTCCCTAAGGACGAAATTTTCCCAACAAAAAAGGGATAGTTTATACGAGTTTTTTTTCCATTATAAAAGCCAGGGATTTTATTCAATTCTCACAAAAAAAAAACTTCTAAATAACAAACAGACTAATCAAAAATTAATATCATCAGAAATTAAACCCTTTACCCTGAGTCTCCTAAGGCATTTCCCCTTTTGGAGCCCTTTTGGGGAGCTTTGAAACAGAGGTCCCGGGCCCTCTTTGTCGGGTTAAAAGGGAGGGGGGGTAAACACTATCCCCGCACTCACCCTCCGCTTTTTTACACTCATCACTATCACACATGTATCATTTTTCCCCCATAAATTTTTTTTATGACCATTGATGATAAAACCCATTTCAGCAACCGGGTCATCCCCACACTCAAAACTACCCAATACTTTACAATCATCGGGTTGACTATCATGAGGGCCCTTCCTCCCCTTTTATCATCTTCACGTGATTGTAAACACCACTTTTCAGTTTCCCATAATTTTTGAAATTAAATTAACCCCCCACTGAAATTATCATTTTTTTCATCATCCCCACACCTTTTTCATAAGGGGCGGAAAATTTCCGGGGGTTGATGCACCCCTTTTGAAAACCTCGGGAAAAGTTTTTCCTCAGGGTCTAAAGGTTTTTTTCAAACACCATTGTTGCTTCTCCCTACTTTTACCCAGCTGTATTTTTTTTCCCCCCCAGAAAAGACTAGAAACATCTGGGGTATAAAGGTCCCGATCAGCTGAGCCAGGTGGTTTGCCCTACAGCTGACCCCACCCCAAGAGAGTTTTTTAAACCCACCAGCGGGCTTTACTAGGGGGATAGCAAGGGTAAATCGTGCTCTCTTTGTACTCCCAGAGTGCCCTCGCTCAACCATTTTTGCCCTGAAATCACATGGTCATTATTCAGACATAAAGTATCGGTGGGCCCTACTCCCTCATCACGGGGCGTGATGGGTTTGGGGCGGGAGCCCTGTGGCGGGCCCGATGTGACAGCTTTCGCTCTCCCTCAGCAGAGCAGCGTGACTGTGGAGTCTTACAAATGTTTAAATTCAAATTGAAAACGGCCCTGGTGTTCTTGTCAAATCATAGCACGGGTGAAAGGAAAGGGGCCTGGCCACACTGCACCCCAGTGTGACTTAGATGACTTTTCCCAAGAAAAGTGACCCCAGTGCTGACATTTTGTAGGCATCTAGGGGAGTTTTTTGAAACAAAGCTTTTTTAAAAAATCCTTTTTAAAACCCCCGCACGAGAGTAGAAATAAAAGGGTGGAGCCCCTTGGGCCAACCCACTCAGCCAAAATCAAACTTTTTGGAAATTTCGACGGGGGTTTTTGCAGCTTTGATCGACAACAAAATTTTAGGACCCAAGTACTTTTTTGGATTGTGGAAAAACAATAACTTTTTAAAGGGATTTTGGGTGGGCAGTTTGGGATTTGGGGAATGTTAGAAAATTTTTATGAGAAAAATTTTTTTCTATAAATTTTGGGCTTTAGAAAACAAAAACGAAATTTAAACCCGTGGGGGCCGAAAGCAAATCTAAAGGGTTTTCCCCTCTGGTTGTCTCGAAGCTTCGAAAAAAACCAAAACTAAACTTGACCTAAAACCAGTTTTTAGCAGGAAAATCAAGCCAAACCCGTTCTGCGATTCTGTTGTTCCCTCCGTTGTTTCTTGAGCAACCCTCCTTTAAATCTCTTTTTTTTTTCCCGAAGCCCCCTTTTAACTTCTAAATGAAACGAATTCCCCCTTCCCCAACATTTACTTCTTTCACATCCATGGGTCACTTCTATTTCCACTGTTTTTGAGGGGGGGAAAAGAGTTTACTGTTATTTTTGGGGGTCAGCAAAACCCCCTTTATTCCATAAGCTAGACACGGGCAATAGGGGTGAATGGCCTGGGGGTCGCAGTGCGTTTTTCAAGGTCATTAACTGGGCCCACAGCCCCTCGAGAGTTACCAACCCGTTCTTTCTTGTTAAATTTCCCCAAACCCGCAGCACTTAACACATCTACACACTTCTTGGAATGAGAAACAAAATTTTTACTACATAAGAACAAATTCTCAAAAACACCCAAGGGAAAGGCCGGGAAAAAACGAAAAACGGTCACAAGGGGTTTTTGGGATTCAGAACAGATGAGCGCGTGTAACTGGCCTTCACTAGCTGCCCCTTTTGGGGTGCTGGTTTTTGGGCCCGGGTCACTTTAAAACCGGGGCCCCTTTTCCCCTATTAATTTAAAGGCGACGATTTAAGGGGAAAACCGGGGAATAGGAAAGTCGGGGAAGGGGCAAAAAACCCACTAAAACACACCAGTATGGGGTTTGTGGCATTGGGGGGTCTAAAAAGGGCCCTTTTTTCAAGTCACCCAGCAGGGCCCGAAAAATCCTCACTTTATTTTAAGCCTTTCTAGGGAAATGTGGTAGCACAATGTCCTAACGTGAAATTCCCCCTCGGCAAAAAAGTTAAAAACAAAACTTTACAAATTTAAAACTTTTAGCACAAACTTACTAAAGTTTTATAGGGTGAACCTCGGAAAGTCCCCCTTAAAAAAATCAGTACTGCAATGCCCCGCTAAATTGTTCTTTTAAATAAGCCCCAAAAGGAAAACTTGGGAAAGCCCGCAGCACGAGAACTAAACGTAGACTTTTTTTGGGCCCTTTGGACAGGGTGAACTTTCAGGCAAACCCTTTGCTTTTTTCTGGCTACTTGGAATGCGCCCTTTTAAACCTGCTTGAGTGTGCTTCAAAACCCGTTCAACCCCTTGGGTAAATTTTTTTGTAGCAGGGAGGGGAGGGACCCAGGAGACATATTTTTTAAGATGATGGAGTGCGGGGACAGGGAACTGACAAAGGGCACTCAAGCATTTTTTTGGGGCTGGGCCCCCCAAGGAAAATTTCCTTGATGTTGGGAGGGGCTCTTGAATTTTGGGAATTGGTCTGGCTCCAGTTCCCAGAATTAAGCCTGAAAAAACCCTTTCCCCATCCCCCCAGGCACTGGGATAAAACCCCCGGGTTTTTTGCGCTTTTCCCCCTTGATTATAATAAAAATAAAATAATATTAATAAAAATAATAATAATAATTAAAAATAAAAATGTTTTTGGAAAAAAACCGCCAAATAGCCAAAAATAAATAGAGGGGAATGGCTGAGTTTTTCCCCCTCGAGGAAGGGGGGGAGAAGGGGAGGGGGAGTGAAGGTAAGGGCCCCCTACAAACCCCTTCAAACCCTTTTTTTTGATTAATTTAAAAATAATAAAAACCCCTTCAAATCAACAAATTTTTTGTTTTACTAGGGATAAACACTATACCGTTTCACCGTAAGAGTTCCAGCAAAAATTCCCCTGCGCTCCAACGAATTTTTTCATGATGAGGTTTTACCCGTTCCCGGGGGAATTAAAAAATTTTGATTAGGGAAAGGCCCAGGGTCCCACTCAAAAACCCCACACCCACCCCCCCCCAACCACTCAGACCTTATGATTTGGGTATACCGAAAAACTTTACTTCCCTTTATACAAAAGGGAAAAAATTTTTTCCTTTTATTTAAAACCCCCAGTAACACATTTTTTTCTTAAGTTTTGATTAGAAAAAGGAAATTTTTGCGTCACTTGTGCAAGATATCTGGCTACCCACATCTCATATTTTTTTGTTTTTTTATTCATTGTGGGGTGTATTTTTTTCATCTTTTTTTATGAAAAAAAAAGGTAAAAAATACCCACACAATGGAAAAAATAAACACATATGCAATTAATGTGAATTTCCCTTTTTTGAAAATTGTTTTTTTCACACATGGGGTTTTTCAAATCACACACAAACTACCTGGGGTGGAAGGGGCGGGAGTATTTATAGTCAGGTTCAGAATGTTTAGGTTTAGGTGGGGAAAACTGCAACGATGATTTTAACGGGGGGGGTTAAGGATCCTTTTTAGCTTGGCAGGGGGAAATTGGGGCAAGTTTTTTGAGTAACCTTCCCGCCCGTGTTCTATGGGTTTTTTTTTGTGGGAAGGGGATGAAAAATTTTTTTGGGGAGTGGGTTTTAGCTAGATATAGAAGCCGTTGTTCTGGGTGAAATTGTTTTGGTTTAAAAGAGATAAGCAAAATTCCAGGGTTTTTCTGTTTTTGGTTTTGTCTTCTGGGCGATAAACTTTATTTTTGTATTTATTAAGTTAAATTTAATTTATTCAGGTATACACAAAAACAGTTACATAGAAATTTTCATACATAAAAAGCATAAAGTGAAAGAACCTAAAATAACCCAAAAAAATCCCGACAGAGTGACATATTTTCCCTTGAGGTCCTTTAACCCTTTTTAATTTTTAAAAATTTAAAAGGGTTTTAAATTTTCTTATTATTCCCATTTAAAGAAGAAACATCATATTTCATACAAAAAAACTATCTACTACAAAGAGGGGCATTAAACCCATTACCATACAGGGTCATTTCAAAGGGAAAAAGGTAAAATTTACAGTATGTTTGCCAAAAAAAAAAGAAAATCCCTTCCCCTCCCTTTCTGTAGCAAAATTTAACAGAAAAGCCTTTTGGCACTCTTTTTGAACTGGTTCATGCTATGACTGGTTTTTAAAATGTGCGGTAGTCTGTTCTAATCCTTTTAAAAACTGTACAAAAAAGGTGTTTGAAGCCTGGCCCCAAAGACTGTGGGTACTACAAGTTTTTCTCCCCCATCCCCCCTAGTACTTGATTGCTTTGGTTTCCCCAAACCCTTTACAAAAATTTACAGCAAGATATTCTGGGGGCTGTAGCAAATTTTTTAAACAATTTAGCTTCAGTTTTTTTCTCTGTCCCCAAAATTCAGCATTCCAACTGCTGTAAATTTTATCCGGCCTACCCTTTGGGACTTGGTCCCAGCCCCAGGAAAGAATCTTACGATTTTGTTCTGGGTGATTTGCAGTCTATCTTCAGTTTTTTTTTCTAGGGAGAGTACCAAAGAAAGCAAGCTAAAACCAAGGGGGTTTTATAAGGGCTAGACCCCTAGGGGCCCTGCGAGCCTCATAGGTAGACACGTTCTTTTCTATAAAAGGAACTTCGGCCCGGCATTTGCTTCTTCTTTTACACTGTTCCCTATCAATTCTCCTATATGATGGGTCAAAGGGGAAATTCCCCCAAAATTTTACCCGGAAACCAAAAATGATGGGCTCCCCCCTTTCACGGGCCTTAAAAATTTTTTACCCTTCCAGTTTTTTGTTTCGTGCCCAAAAAAAAAAAGGCTTCAATTTTTTTTCCCATGTGTAATGATAGTTTGTTGTCTACTAAACCCTTTGCTGCAGGAAATCAAATTTCCCTGTTAAAACATTTGCTATATCTTTTGGGGCTTTACCTGACACTAACGGGGCACTGTCACTGCATACAGTAAGAGTTTGCACTTGACACTGATGGGCATGTCATTGACATAACAAAGAATAATAAGGGCCCCAAGAATACTACCTTGGGGAACTCCACATGTTATCGCAGGGGTTCTGATTCCGTTTTTGTTGATTTTGACAATTTGTCTCCTGTTGCTAAGGTAGGACTTAAATCAGTCTAAAGAACCTATACCGATAGCTTGAAGTTTCGTACAATAATATATGTGGTTGACAGTATCGAAGGCCTTTTGCAGGGCTAAGGGTTTCCATACCTATGAGGTTCCCCTTGACATTTCAGTTTCAAAGTAATTCCATCAGATAATTAGGGAGGTGTTTGGTTGAGTAAGATCTTCTAAAGCCCGATTGATAGCTATGGGGAATGTTGTTGTCATTAAGGTACTTAACTACTTGAGAGTACACCGCCCTCTCTAGAATTTTGGATATTATACTGAGTATCTAACAGGCCTATAGTTGCTGACATCAGACCAACTATTTTTCTTGAAGATAGGAGTAACTCTGGGCCTCCTTGAACCCCCGGTACGGTATTAGTGGTGATTGATAAATTTATTATGTGAGCAATAGGGACTGACAGTTCAGAAGAACCATCTTTTAGGAACTTAGACGGATGTTATCAGGGGCCCGTGCTCTTAGTTTGGGTTTAACCTGCTTAGTTCTTTTTGAATAAAAGTCATGAGTTACACTTACTAGTTGACAACTGTTTGGGGGTTTCCGCTTTATTGGTATAGTATGTTTGAAACTTATCAGAGTCTGTGTTAAAGGTATTTGATGCGCTGTAAATTTACTTTCTAGTGTTGATGCAAAAAGATGTGTAGTAGGAGTGTAGTGATACTGCTCCTGTGGGGAGCAGCAACAGGTAATACGCACCACCTCTCGGGTTCCTTAACAACAACAACAGTTTTGGTGTGTCATGGGCGCCAACACATGGTGTGTGATTCTCTTCTTTATATCAATATATTTGTGATGCAGATTACATGGTGAGTTTAAAAATGTTTGGGCCCGTAGTTATAAAATTTTCTCTGACATATGCAAGACATCACCATCCCTGTAGAAGCAGTTATTAGATGTACTAGTCATTATATTTTGTTGTTGCAGAAGTACTATGAAGATCTATATTCAATAAAGCCTAGAGATTTAAACCTGTGTTTCTATCACAACAATTTATTGAAAAATGAAATCCTGGGCTAAACCCGGGGGTGATCCTGCGCTAGACTAAAATCACAACATGGGGTTTACTGAAACCTGAGGGGGT
>NW_026481114.1:0-26993 GCF_026875155.1 Cherax quadricarinatus
ATTCTCCTTACTTCCTTGGGGCTACTATCACTTCCGGGTTTGTCAATATCCTTCCGTTGGCTCACTATCATCATCACTATCACTGCTTAATGGCTCACTATCATTCATCACTATCACTGCTTGGTGGCTCACTCTCATTCATCACTATCACTGCCTGGTGGCTCACTTTCATTCATCACTATCACTGCCTGGTGGCTCACTAACATTCATCACTATCACTGCCTGGCGGCTCACTATCAGTCATTACTGTCACTACCTGGTGGCTCACTATCACTGTCACTGCCTGGTGACTCACTATCATTCATCACTATCAGTGTTTGGTGACTCACTATCATTCATCACTATCAGTGTTTGGTGACTCACTATCATTCATCACTATCAGTGTTTGGTGACTCACTATCATTCATCACGATCACTGCCTGGTGGCTCACTAGTATTCATCACTATCACCGCCTGGTGGCTCACTATCACGGCCTGGTAGCTCACTATCACGGCCTGGTAGCTCACTATCACGGCCTGGTAGCTCACTATCATTCATCATTGTCACTGCCTGGTGACTCACTGTCATTCACCACTATCACTGCCTGTAGCTATCCTTATCACTGCCTTTTGGTTCTCTGTCATTCATCACTATCACTTCCTTGTGGCTCACTATCACTTCCTGGTTGCTCAATATCACTTCCTGTTGGCTCACTATCATTCATCACTATCACTGCTTAATGGCTCACTATCATTCATCACTATCACTGCTTGGTGGCTCACTAACATTCATCACTATCACTGCTTGGTGGCTCACTCTCATTCATCACTATCACTGCCTGGTGGTTCACTTTTATTCATCACTATCACTGCCTGGTGGCTCACTAACATTCATCACTATCACTGCCTGGCGGCTCACTATCAGTCATTACTGTCACTACCTGGTGGCTCACTATCACTACTTGGTGACTCACTATCACTGTCACTGCCTGGTGGCTCACTATCATTCATCACAACTAATGCCTGGTGGATCACTATCATTCATCACTATCAATGCCTGGTGGATCACTATCATTCATCATTATCAATGCCTGGTGGACCACTATTATTCATCACTATCAATGCCTGGTGGATCACTATCATTCATCACTATCAATGCCTGGTGGCTCACTACCATTCATCACTATCACTGCTTGGTGGCTCACTTGCCGTCTACCAGATCCCTTAGTAGTCCTGCCTGATCCTCATGCACTTGAATTCTCCTCGTTAGTTTCACATCGTCTGCAAACGGACGCTTAATTAAGAATCTATTCCTTCTGTCATGTCATTCACATATACTAGAAACAATACAGGTCCTAGGACTGACCACTGTGGAACCCCGCTTGTCACAGGCGCTCACTCTGACACCTCGTCATGTAGAGTGTGTGTGTGTGGTGTGTGTGTGTGTGTGTGTGTGTGTGTGTGTGTGTATGTGTGTGTGTGTGTGTGTGTGTGTGTGTGTGTGTGTGTGTATGTGTGTGTGTGTGTGTGTGTGTGTGTGTGTGTGTGTGTGTGTGTGTGTTAGTTACCATTTTGTCCTAGGCACATGTCGATTAGACACTAGGCCTGTTGTATATACGTACATGTGTGTGTGTGTGTGAGTGTATGTGTGTGTGTGTGTGTGTGTGTGTGTGTTGTGTGTGTGTGTGTGTGTGTGTTGTGTGTGTGTGTGTGTGTGTGTATGTGAGTGTATGTGTGTATGTTGGGGTGTGTATGTGTGTGTGTGTGTGTTTTGTGTGTGTGAGTGTATTGTGTGTGTGTGTGTGTGTGTGTGTATGTGTGTTGTGTATGTACTCACCTATTTGTGGTTGCGGGGTCGAGTCACAGTCCTGGCCCCGCCTCTTCGCTGATTGCTACTAGGTCCTCTCTCTCCCTGCCCCATGAGCTCTATCATTACCTCGCCTTAAAACTATGTATGGTTCCTGCCTCCACCACATCACTTTCTAGGCTATTCCATGGCCTGACTACTCTATGACTGAAGAAATACTTCCTAACATCCCTTTGATTCTCTGAGTCTTCAACTTCCAATTGTGACTCTTGTGTCTGTGTCCCATCTCTGGAACATCCCGTCTTTGTCCACCTCGTCTATTCCGCGCAGTATTTTATATGTCGTTATCATGTCTCCCCTGACCCTCCTGGCCTCCAGTGTCGTCAGGCGCGATTTCCTCAACCTTTCTTCATAGGACAATACCCGTAGCTCTGGGACTAGTCTTGTTGAAAAACCTTTGCACTTTTTTAAAAATTTTAAAGTGCTTGCTAGGTGGGGGATTCCAAACTGGGCTGTTTTTTTCCCATTTGGGGCCCTGACGAAAGGGTTGTACAGAGTTTTTAAACAAAACCTTACTGGGGTTTATCGGAACGCTTTCCGTAGGTTTGCCAGGCGCCCTTATGCGCGCAGTTATCTGATTGTTGGCGCCCAGGAGATATGTCGGTGTTATACTCCCCCCAGTTCTTTTTCCCTTAGTGAGGTTTGCAGTCTTTGGCCATCAAAAAACTATATTGTGTCTGCGGTTTTTTCTTTGCCCTTCCCCAATTTTATGATTTTTGGCATTTGGCAGGGTTAAATTAAAGGGGGCCAGTTGCTGGCCCCGGTTTTGGTTGCCTGTCCAGATCTTTTTGTTTCCTGCCGGATCCTCTTTCCGATTCGATTTTTCTCATTATTCACATCGTCTGAAAAACAAGGACACTTCTAAAAGGTTCTTCCCTTCCGTTATGTCGTTCACTTTATACCAAGAAAAAAAAGCACGGGGTCCTGGGGCTCCCCCTTTTGGAAACCCCCGTTTGTCACAGGCCCCCACTCGGAAAAACCTCGCGCTTTAACCATGACTCGTTGTTTCCTCCCTGTCAGATATTCTCTGATCCTTTGCAGTCCCTTTTCCTGTTAGTGTGCCTGGTCCCCCTGCTTTTGCAGAACCTCTTTTTGGTTTTTGGCCCAGTGCCCAAAAAGTTTTTGCAGTCCAAAATACGCAGTCGATCCACCCTCTTTTGTTTTAAACTTCTTTTCACCTTGTAATAAAACTAAGTAGGTTTGTAAACACAGGATTTTCCTTCCCTGAAACCGTGCTGGTTGTCAATTATAAATTGTTTCTTTCCAGGTGCCCCACCCCCCTCCCCCGATCTTCTCCATGCCCTTGCATACTATACACGTTGGGAAGATACAGGTCTGTAGTTTAGTGCCTCATGTCTGTCCCCCTTTTTTAAAAAATTGGGACTACTTTTGCCTTTTTCCCAAAACCTCGGGGAGTTCCCCCATTTCAAATGTTTGTGGTGAAGATCTTTGTTAAGGCTCACACAATATCTTTTGCTCCCTCTTTAAGGACCCAGGGAAAGAGATGTTGGGGGGGCCCCACGCCTTTGAGGTGTCAAGTTCCCCTGCACCCTTCTTCACCTCCTTTTTGGTTATATGTCCCTCATCCAGCACTTGCTGGTGTCCCCCCCTGTTTTTTTTCTTGGAGTCCTACGGTTTCCATTTGGTAAAAAACCTTTTTAAAATCTTGTGTTGAGCCCCGGACATACCTCTCGGGTTTCTTGTAAATTTCCCCATAAACCCTTCCCCCTTCTGATTTAACCTGGCCCTTCCCTGTTTTTTTCCCTCCTGATTGGTGTAAAACGTTGGGGGCCCGTCTTTATTTTTTGATGTATGTCTTTTCATATTGTTTTGAGCCCCCCTTCTTTTTCTTTTGGCTTTTATTCGTTTCTGGCTCTTCGGCTAAAATTTTTCTTTTTTTCCCTGAGTTCTTTTTCTTCTGTCCCTTTTTCCCTTTCCTTAGACCCCTAGTTTTTCCCTCCCTACACCTTGGGTAAACCCAAAGGACTCGTTCTGTTTTCCCCATTATTTCTTTTTCCCCTTTGGGAAAAAAACCCTTTTTCCCTCTCCCTTTCCTTGCATTTTTTTTGTACATATCCATCATTTCTTTTTCGGGTTTTTTTCCTGTCAGTTCCCTCCCCCACTGATGTTTGAAGGAATTTCCCTCATGCCTGGGTACTTCCCCCTTTTGTAGTTTGGTTTTTCCCCCGGCCTTTCCCCTGCTATTTCTCCCCACGGAGTAAAACCAAATGTGGGCGAAAAAGAACCACAGATCAAAGCCCCCGGGGGCCCTTTCTACGGGAAAACCCTCGATGTCCAAAACTACTCAGGGGGAATAAAAGGGAAAAACCCTTGTGGTTCTCCTCTCCCTCTCTCTGGTAGTGTCTCTAACATGTTGATTTTTTGAGGTTCTCCAGAAACCCCCTCCTTAACTTGGCTCCCCCTGTTTCGGGCCCCGAAATGGGGTCAGGTTTTCCAGTCAATCTTTTTGTTTTTAAAAATCCCCCAATAATAGAAACCTTTGCCCCCCCCCCTTTGTGTCCCTCTCTGGCCCCCTCGGCTAGGGTGTTGATCATTGCCTGTTGCTCTCATCGTATTTTTTCTTTTGGGCCTTTCCTGCAGTTTGTGGTGGGGGTTTGTACATTATTTGCAATTATAACCTTATGCCCCTCAGACGGGATTGTTCCTACTAATAGTCCCTTTCCCCACGCCTTTCCAAATTTCCCTTTCCCTTTTCTCAAAACCCCACTGGTTTTTTTGAGCAGTGCAATCCCCTCCCCTCCCTCCCTCTGTCTTTCCCGAAAATTTGATTCCGGATGGAAAGATTTTAATCTGTTATTACTGGTGAGTTGTGTTTTTGAGTGCTATTATGTTGGGGGATGTCTCTTTTTTTCTTTCGTGCCATCCTCATAAATTGTTTGTTATTCCATCTGCATTTGTATACCACACCTTTTTAAAAATTTTTTTCTAAGGGGCTGTGGCTGGGAAGTATATTGGGGGGGTTTGGGGGGAAATGGGGACCTGGTAAGGGGAATATGGGTTGTTGGGTGTGGGGGGGGAAGTTTTTATTTTAGTGGGTGGGGGCAGGATTTTGGCAGGGGGGTTTTGGTTTAGAGTGTTTGGGTTTCACTGGGGGTTTAAACCGGGGGGGGATTCTATAGAAAGTTGTGAGGGGGGGCGGGATTAGATCTTTTTCTTTGGGGCTGGGGGGTTCCTTTTCTGTCTTCTCCCTCCCCTCTCTTTCCTCCTTTGGGCCCTTTTTTCCATCTCCCCTCAGTTTTTTTTCCTTTTTTTTTGTGTTCTGGCGGCGGTCGAGATACACCCCCCTGTATGGGCCCTCATGTCCCTTAATCGTGCTTTCTCCCGCGTATTGGTCCCCGGGCGCTTTGCCTTTAAGGGCATCTCCCTGGGGCCCGGGGTTTTTTTTTTACAAAACCCCCCCATTCTCCGAAAATTTTCCAGCGGGTCATTTCGTCTTTCTCCTATTTCCCTTTTAGATGCTTTCAATTTTCTTTTTTTTCCCCTTTTTTTCTTTTCTTCATTGTTTTCCCCCCTTTGACTTCCTGGAAACCCATACACAAAGCTGCCCCACCCCTTTTATTCCTTTCCCCTGCTATCCCCGTGTATTTTTCCCCCATTTTTTTGGTTTCCCCACTGCAGCTTTCCTTTCTTTGTTTTCTGGTAAAGTATTGGGTCAGTGGCCGTCATTTTCCCCTTTTCGGGTTTCCTTGGGCCTGTTTTTGTTGTTAGGGCCTCCCATTTAAAACTTAAACTCTTTCATTTCTACGTCTCCTCTGATGAGATCTCCAGGGAGTTGTTTCCCCCTTTTTTTCCCTACAGTTTCCCCCTTTTTTTTGGCTGAGGTAGCAGTCTCTGTTGTCAATCCAAAATGTTTCTTTAAATTCTTTAGGGTTTTCAGATTTTTTAAATCCTTTTAAACTCTTTTCCTAGCTTTCTGCTGCTTTGACATGCACCTCCCACTCCCGCTTTCCATATCTATCCTCTCTTCCATTTCATGCTTTAAATTCTTCTAGTTTCTTTTTTTCCCCTTCCCCCTTTAAATTTTTTCCCCTTTTTTTGGCCCCTTTCCCGCCCCCAAACTTCCTTTGCATTTTCCCCCTCCCGTCCCTTGGTTTTTTTTTTGTTGCTCTTGGCAAACCCCTTTTTGTTTTATCCTGATTGCCCCGAGTGGGAACCATGTAGTTTGTATGTTGGTTGTGTGTGGTTTTCGAGTGTGGGGGGGGGGGGGGAAATGTGGGGAACGGGGGCTTTTTGGGGCGAAATGGGGAGGGGTGGGGAGGGTTTGGGGTGAACGGGGGAGGGGAGGGTGACGGGGAGGGGTGGATCAGGGGGGGAAATAGTGAGATGCGGTGGTTTAGGGGGGGGTTTTTGTGGGGTTTGGGTTGTGTGTGTTTTTTGTTTGTGTGTGTGTGTGTGTGTGTGGTGTGTGTGTGTGTGTGTGTGATGTGTGTGTGGGTGTGTGTGAGTGTGTAATTTTTTGTGGAAATTTTGTGGGGGAAAATTTTGTGTGGGTTTATTATGTACCCGAAGGTAGGTGGGTTGTGGGTTTAAGGTAAGTCTCAGGGTCCCTTTGGGTCCCCCCACACCCCTTTTTGTGCCTGACCAAAACCCCCTGGGACTTACCGCACTTAAGTGTGTGTGTGTACTCACTTTTGTACTCACCTATTTGTGGTTGGGGGGGTCGAGTCTAGTCCCGGGCCCCCCCTCTTCACCCGGGGTTTTACTTTGACCCTTCTCCCCCGCCATGGCTTTACAAACCTCGTCTTAAAACTGTGTTTTTGGTTCCCCCCCTCCACTCGGTCATTTTCAAAGGGTATTCCCCTCCCTTTCAAAATCTATGACTGAAAAAATACTTCCCACTTCTCTTGACTTTATTTGTTCTTCAACTTCCCAAATTTTGGCTCTTTTTTCCCGTGCCCCCTCCCCGGAAAAAACCCGTCCTTGTCCCCCTTGTCTATTCCAAAGTAGTTTTTTTTATGTCGTTATCATGTTTCCCCGACCCCCCCTGTCTCCCGGGTCTAGGCCGGGTTTTCCCCAAAACTTTCTTCATAGGACCCTTCCCCCTTTGCTCTGGAACTAACCTTGCTGCAAAAAATTTGTTTTCTCTAGTTTTTGGGGTGTTTATCAAGTGCGGGGTTCCAAACCCGGGCTGCATATCCAGTATGGGCCCCGGCCCAAAAAAAGGTTTTCAGTGTTTTTTGAAGATTTTACTAAGGTTTTCGGAATTCTGTTCTCAGGTTTGCCAGGCGCCCATATGCTTCAGCAGTTATCTGATTGATGTGTGCTTCCGGAGACATGCTCGGTGTTATACTCACCCCAAGATCTTTCTCCTTGAGTGAGGTTTGCAGTCTTTGGCCACCTAGCCTATACTCTGTCTGTGGTCTTTCTGTGCCTTCCCCTATCTTCATGACTTTGCATTTGGCAGGATTAAATTCGAGAAGCCATTTGCTGGACCAGGTGTCCAGTCTGTCCAGGTCTCTTTGAAGTCCTGCCTGGTCCCATCAGATTTAATTCTCCTCATTAACTTCACATCATCTGCAAACAGGGACACTTCTGAGTCTAACCCTTCCGTCATGTGGTTCACATATACCAAAAATAGCACTGGTCCTAGGACCGACCCCTGTGGGACCCCGCTCGTCACAGGTGCCCACTGTGATACATCATTACGTACCATGACTCGTTGTTGCCTCCCTGTCAGGTATTCTCTGATCCATTGCAGTGCCTTCCTGTTATATGCGCCTGATGCTCTAGCTTCTGCACTAATCTCTTGTGAGGAACTGTGTCAAAAGCCTTCTTGCAGTCCAAGAAGATGCAATCAACCCACCCCTCTCTCTCTTGTCTTACTTCTGTTAATTTTATCATAAAACTCCAGAAGGTTTTGTGACACAGGATTTGCCTTCCGTGAATCCGTGCTGTGTGTGTGTGTGTGTTGTGGTGTGTGTGTGTGTGTGTGTGTGTGTGTGTGTGTGTGTGTGTGTGTGTGTGTGTGTGTGAGTGTGTAATTTTGTGTGTAATTGTGTGTGGAATTATGTGTGGGTTTATTATGTACTGAAAGGTAGGTGGCTTGTGCGTTTAAGGTAAGTCTCAGTGGTCCTTGGCTGCCCACACCTTCTTGTGACCTGACCAACCTCCTGGGACTTACCGCACTTACAGTGTGTGTGTGTGTGTGTGTGTGTGTGTGTGTGTGTGTGTGTGTATGTGGGTGTGTGTATGTGTGTGTGTGTGTGTGTGTGTGTGTGTGTGTGTGTGTGTGTGTGTGTGTGTGTGTGTTTTGTGTGTGTGGGTGTGTGTGTGTGTGTGTATGTGTGTGTGTGTGTGTTTGTGTGTGTGTGTGTGTGTGTGTGTGTGTGTGTGTGTGTGTGCGTAATTATGTGTGGAATTATGTGTGGGTTTATTATGTGTCTGAAAAGTAGGTGGCTTGTGCTTGGAGTGTAATGTAGATTCTCAGTTGTCGCTTGTGTCCACAACCTATGTGACCTGACTCCCACCCTTGCTGTGTTGCCTATATCACCTGCTTATAGTGAGTTAATCGCCTTGTTCAATGGATTACCATTTGCTAAACCTTATTGAATACTTGAGTGCCTATTCTTTATCGTGCTATGAGAGTTAGACCATTCACATTCAGCTTGGCGGTTAAATTGGAACCTGGACCCCACACCCAAACAACCACTCATAGGTGATACAGTACTTGTAGTGCAGTTGTAGCAGTGTAGATTGTCCAGGTCGATGTGACGTCCTGGAGTAGATCCAGCTCGATGTACGTCCTGGCGTAGATCCACCTCAATTTCTTCTCGTTAATAATGTACCCTATTCACTGTATTTCTTTCACTGGTCACACTATTGTTTCACTTTATTAAAATCTTGGGTGACACTTGGCAACGCCGCCTTCACACTAGCCTGCGCCACAACGCTTTTATTTTCCAGATCACTTTCAAAATTGTGGCTCTCCCCACACTTGTGTGGCTCAGGCAATTAAAAAAAAACACTTCTAGGATTGTTGACTACCCTGACACACTTAGCAACCCTTGCAGAACACTTGTAGCCCTCAAAAACACTTAAATCCCCGGAGCATTGACGGCGTGACTAGCCCGCTCGCTGTGTATGTGTGTGTGTGTGTGTGTGTGTGTGTGTGTGTGTGTGTGTGTTGTGTGTGTGTGTGTGTGTGTGTGTGTGTGTGTGTATGTGTGTGTGTGTGTGGTGTGTGTGTGTGTGTGTGTGTGTATGTGTGTGTGTGTGTATGTGTATATATGTGTGTGTGTGTGTGTGTGTGTACGTACTCACCTAATTGTGGTCCAGGCTCTGCTTCTTCACTGATCGCTGCTAGGTCCTCTGTCTCTCTCTGCTCCCTGAGATAAGTCATACCTCGTCTTAAAGCTATGTATGGTTCCTGCCTTCACTACATCACTTGCTAGGCTATTCCACTTCCTGACGACTCTATGACTGAAGAAATACTTCCTAACATCCCTGTGACTCGCCTGAGCCTTCAGTTTCCAATTGTGACCCCTTGTTTCTGTCCCCCCCTCTCTGGAACATCCTGTATCTGTTCCTGCCTCCACTACGTCGCTTGCCAGACTATTCCATTTCCTGACAACTCTGTGACTGAATAAATACTCCCTAACATCCCTTTAACTCATCTGAGTCTTCAATTTCCTATTGTGAACCCTTGTGTCTGTGTCCCAGTATTTTTATGTCGTTATCATGTCTCCCCTGACCCTCCTGTTCTCCAGTGTCGTCAGGCCGATTTCCGTTAACCCTTTCTCGTAGGATATTCCCCTTAGCTTTGGAACTAGTCTTGTTGCAAATCAATGCACTTTCTTTAATTTCTCAACGTGCTTGACCAGGTGTGGGTTCCAAACTGGAACCCCACTGGGCCCGACATACACGGTGTATAGTGTCTTGAACAATTCCTTACTGAGGTATCGTAACGCTATTCTCAGGTCTGCCAGGAGCTCAATACTGCAGCAGCTATCTGGTTGATGTGCACCTTAGGACATGCGCTTGGTATTATACTCACCCCTTTCCTTGAGTGAGGTTTGTAGTCTTTGCCCACCTAGACTAAACTCTGTCTGCGGTCTTCTTTGCCCTTCTCCGATCTTCATGACTTTACATTTGGCGGGGTTAAATTATAGGAGCTAGTTGTTGGACCAGTCTTGCAGCCTGTCCAGGTCTCTTTGTAGTCCTGCCTGATCCTCATCCGAATTAATTCTCCACATGAGCTTCACATCATCTGCAAACAGGGACACTTCCGAGTCTATCCCTTCCATCATGTCATTCATATACACCAAAAATAACACTGGTCCTAGGAGTGACCCCTGTGGAACCCCGCTCTTCAGAGGCTCCCACTGACACCTCGACATGTGCCATGACTCGTTATTGCCGCCTTGTCAGGTATTCTCTGATCCATTGCAATGCCTTTCCTGTTATGGGTGCCTGATCCTCTAGCTTTTGCATTAATCTCTCGTGAGGAATTGTGTCGAAGGCCTTCTTGCAGTCCAAGAAAATGCATTCTACCCACCCTCTTTCTAGTGTCTTACTGCAGTTACCTTGTCATAAATCTCCAATAGGTTTGTGACACAGGATTTTCTTTTTATGAATCCATGCTGGTTGTCGTTTATAAGCTTGTTTCACTCTAGGTGCTCCACCATTCTCCTGATAATCTTCTCCATGACTTCGCATTACTATACACGTCAATGACACTGGTCTGTAGTTTAGGCCTCGTGTCTGTCTCCTTTCTTAAAAATGGGGACTACATTTGCCATCTTCCATATCTCAGGTATTTGCCCAGTTGCAATGAATGTGCTGAAAATTATTGTCATTGGAACACTCAACATCTCTGCTCCCTCTCTAAGGACCCACGAAGAGAAGTCGGTCCCACGGCTTTGAGGTATGAAGTTCGTTTAGCAGCTTCTTCACCTCCTCCTTAGTTGTGTGTATCTCACCCAACACTTGTTGGTATATCCCTTGTTAGTGTACCCTCCTGTTCTGACTTCGAGTCCTTTCTGTCTCCACTGTAAATACTCCCTTAAATCTCATGTTGAGCTCCTCACATACTTCTTGGTCGTTTCTTGTGAGCTCCCCACCTTCCTTCCTCAGCTTGATTATTTGGTCATTGAC
Organism: Cherax quadricarinatus; assembly: GCF_026875155.1. Classification (NCBI taxonomy): domain Eukaryota; kingdom Metazoa; phylum Arthropoda; class Malacostraca; order Decapoda; family Parastacidae; genus Cherax; species Cherax quadricarinatus. Next base: position 10,961 of record NW_026481114.1, read on the forward strand.
TGCTGTCTTCCTCATGTGGCTATACAAGAGCTTCGAGTCAGACTTGACCTTCGATGCTATGTCGTTTTTGTGCTGTCGCTGGGCCTCCCTCCTTATCTGTGCATTTTCATTTCTGGCTCGTCGACTAATCTCTATTTTCTTGGGTCCTTTGTCTTCCGTACTTTTTCCATTCTTTGGTACACTTACTGTTTGCTCCCTACACCTTTGGGAACAAACCTCTCCTCAGCCTCCTTCCATTTTGTCACATAGTCCATCGTTTCATTAACTGAAATGATGGACTATGTGACATCAACCTCTTGCAGGAAGTTCTTCATGCCTGTGTAGTCTCCCTTTTTGTAGTCTGGCTTCTCCCATCCTACTCCTGTTACCCTTTCCACTTGTAACTCGACTATGTATTCAAAGCTCAGAACCACGTGATCACTAGCTCCAAGGGGCCTTTCATATGTGATGTCCTCGATGTCCGAACTACTCAGGGTGAATACGAGGTCCAGTCATGCTGGTTCATCCTCACCTCTCTCTTTGGTAGTGTTCCTAACATGTTGATGCATGAAGTTTTCCAGTACTACTTTCATCATCTTGGCTCTCCATGTTTTGGGACCCCTATGCGGCTCCAGGTTTTTCCAGGCAATCTCCTTGTGACTGAAATCACCCATGACTAGTAGCTTTGCTCTACCCGTGTGAGCTCTTCTTGCCACCTCAGCTAGTGTATCCACCAATGCTCTGTTGCTCTCTTCACATTCTTCTCTTGGCTTTCTGCAGTGGCTTGTACATCACTGCAATGACTACCTTATGTCCCCCAGACTGAATTGCACCTATGTATTACCTTCCTCCCATTTCGTCCATTCCTTCCGTTTTCTCAAATCCGCATCAGTTTTTAATGAGCAGTGTAGCTCTTCCCGCCTCTGCGTCCCTTACCTTTCCTCAGGATCTGATATCCAGGTGGGAAGACTGCATCTGTTACCATCCCGGTTAGTTTTGTTTCTGTAAGTGCTATGATGTCTGGGAACGTCTCCTTGATTCTATCATGCCATTCATCACATTTGTTATTCCATCCACATTCGTATACTAAACCTTCAACTTCTGTTCTAAAACTGTGGTCTGGGGAGAACGTTGGGGTTGGGGAAGCGGGAGACCTGTCGGGGAACTATGGGGGGTTTCTGTAGGGGTGGAGTGATGAGGGAGGTGGGGGCAAGGGGTTTCAGGGGTTTTTGGGTTTTTGGGTTTAGATTGTTCGGTTGCATTGGGGTTGGTGTGTTTTACTAAACCTTTTTTGTACCCCCACCTATTTTGGTTGCGGGGGGTCGAGTACAGCTCTGGCCCCGCCTCTTCGTTTGGATTGTATGGGTTTCCTTTCTCTCTCCTCCCCCCAATGAGCTCTATCATCCCTCGCCTTAAAACTATGAATGGTTCCTGCCCCCACCACATCACTTTTTTTAGGTTTCCCCGGGCCTTTCCGCTACTTTTTGCCTGAAGAAATATTTCCCTAACATCCCTTTAAATTTCATCTGAGTTTTCAATTCCAATTGTAAACCTTTTTGTGTCGTGCCCCTTTCTCTGGCACCCCGTCTTTGCCCCCTTTCGTCAAACCCACGCAGTATTTTATATGTCGTTATCATGTCTCCCTGACCCCTGGCCCCCCAGTGTCGTCGGGCCCGATTTCCCTAAACCCTTTCTTCATAGGAAAAATTCCCGTAGTCGGGGACTAGTCTTTTTGGGAAAACCCTTTTCCCTTTTTTAAATTTTTCTTGAGTGTTGATAGGTGGGGGTTCCAAAATGGTGCGGGCATACTCAGTATGGGCCTGACGTAGATGGTGTACAGGTTTTTAAACGAATCCTTACTGGGGTTACGGAACGCTACCCGTAGGTTTCCCAGGCGCCCGTATGCTGCAGCGGGTTATTGATTGATGGGGCCCCCCCTCGGGGAAAATTTTGCTCGGTGTTATACTCACCCCCAAAATTTTTTTGGGTTTTTTAGTGAGGTTTGCGTTTTTGGGGCCATCAAATTATATTTTTGTCTGCGGTCTTCTTTCCCCTTTTCCCCAATCTTATGACTTTGCATTTGGCGGGGTTAATTCAAGGACCCTTTTTGCTGGACCAGGTTTTGTAGTTGTCCGATCTCTTTTTTGCCCTGTGATCCCGTCCAAATTCGACCCTTTCATTAACTTCCCCATCGTCGCAAAAAAAAGGGGACACTTCTGAGTCTACCCCCCTTTCCGTTATGTCGTTCCGTTTCCCAAGAACAGCACAGGTCCTGGGGACTGACCCCTGTGGACCCCCTTGCCACAGGCGCCCCTGACACCTCGTCGCGTCCCATGACTGTTGTTTCCCCCCTGTCAGTATTCTCTGATCCATTGCATTTCCCTTTTCCCCTTTTATGTTTTCCCCTGGTCCTCTAGTTTTGCAGAAAAACCTCTTGTGGGGAAACTGTGTCGAAAAGCCTTCTTGCGGGTCCAAAAATACGCAGTCGTTTCCACCCTCTCTTTTTGTCTTACTTCGGGTCACCTTTTTTCAAAAAATCTGTAGGTTTGGGGACACTTTTTTCCCTTTCCCCTTAAAACCCTTTGTGGTTGTCAATTATACATTGTTTTTTTCCCCGGGTTCCCCCACCACTCTCCTCCTGATGATCTTCTCCATGATTTTTGCATACTTAACGTTAGAGATACGGGGTCTGTAGTTTAGTCCCTATTTTCTGTCTCCCTTTTTAAAAATTGGGACTACATTTGCCATTTTCCAAACCCAGGGAGTTGGCCCCCGTTTTTAAAAGATGTGTTGAAGATTTTTTAATGGCTCACACAATATCTCTGCTCCCTCTTTAAAAAAACCCCTGGAGAGTTTTTGTTGGGGCCCCCCGCCCTTTTAGGTGTCAAGTTGCATCGCGTTCTTTTACCTCCCCCTTTGGGTTTTATGTTTCCCCATCCAGCACTTGTGGGGTGCCCCCCCTTTTGATTTTGGATTTTCCCACTGGTTTCCACTGTAAATTCCCTTTAAATCTTGTGTTTTAAGCTTTCCCGACAACCCCTCGGTTTGTTTCTTGTGAATTCCCCCTCACCCTTTTTTCAGTTGTTACCCGGTCCTTGACTGTTTTTTTTCCTCCCGTGTGGCTGTACAACAGTTGGGTCAGTCTTTTTTCTTTTGAACTTGTCATTTTTTATTGTTCTGGGCCCCCCTTCTTATTTTGTGATATTCGTTTTGGCTCTTCCCGGGTGATTTCTTTATTTTCCCGGTTTTCTGTCTTCTGTACCTTTTCCAAAAATTAGTACACCCAGTTTTTTCCTCCCCACACCTTTGGGTGAACCAAAGGGGCTCGTTCTGTTCTTCCCATTATTTTTGTTTTCCCCTTTTTAACAAAAACCCCTCCTTTGCCTCCTTTCATTTTGTTGCTACATAGATATTTCTTGTATGGTTTTCCTGTCAAATTCCCCCCCCCACTGAATGTTTTTGAAAAAAGTTTTCCCCAAAGCCTGGGGTAGTTCCCCCCTTTTTTAGTTTGGTTTTTCCCCGCCAAATTTCCCGCTACTCTCTCCACTTGGAGCTCCAAAAATTTTTGTCGAAGCACAGAAACCCCCCTGATCATAGCTTTCCCGGGGCCTTTTTACTTTATACCCTCGATGTCCGAACTTTCTAAGGTGAATACAAGGGCCAACTTGCTGGTTCAACCTCTCCCTCTCTTTGGGAGGTTCTAACATGTTGATGCATGAGGTTCTCCAGGAAAAAAATCCAAACCCCTTTTGGCTTTCCCCTGTTTCGGGACCCCCTTTGGGGGTCCAAAGGGTTTTCCCCGTAATCTCCTTTTGATTGAAATCCCCATAACTAGGTTTAAATTTGTCCCCCCTGTTGCACTCCCGGGGGGCCTCGGCGTGTTTTTGATCATTGCTCGTTGCTCTCATCGTATTTTCTTTGGCCTCCGCAGTTCTGTGGTGGGTTGACCTTTCTGCAAAATTTTTACCCCTTTTGTCCCCCAGACCCGGTTGTTCCCACTAAGTAGTTTCCCTTTTTGCCCAAAGCATCCCTTCCTTCCATTTTCTCAAAAAAACCCCCTGGTTTTCAATGAGCAGTGGGAAATCTCCTCCCCCCCTTTTCCCTCTGTCTTTCCTGAAGATTTGGGTATCCGGGGTGGGGGAAAGATTGAATTTGTTATTATTCTGGGGGAGTTTTGTTTCTTTAGTGCTATTATGTCGGGGATGTCTTTTTTGATTCTTTGTTTCCCTCCCCTACTTGTTTTTTTTTCATCTGGGATTTGTATACCAACCTTCAACTTCTTTTTTTAAAACTGTGGTCGGGAAGTATATTGGGGTTGGGGGGGGAAATTTTGTGTGTGTGTGTGTGTGGTGTGTGTTTTTTTTGGTTGTGTTGTGGGGGGTGTGTGGGGTGTGTGTTGTACTTCAGCCTAGCACACAAAACACCTCTGCCCCCTTTCAAACCCTTTCCAGGGCCCCCCTTTTAAATATTTTGTTTTTATCCTATAAACCTCTAATTCTATTTTTGCAATTTTTTCGTTTCCCCGGGGCTCAGTAACTGGCCCTTTAGACCCAACTCGGGAGCTAAAAGCTCATTAAATTGCTTTAAAACTTTAGCCATCTGCCTTTGTTCCCTCATCCCTCTACTCTGACTACTGCCTCCTCCTACTGGTTACAGCTTACACTCACTCAAGTTAATACATTATCTTTCAACCGGTAACTTCCAACTGCTGTTCTTCACCTGTATTCCCCCATTCACTGTTCTCTAACAACTACACAGTTATTATCATTTATCTACAGTCAAATGACCCTTTTTTTCTAGCTATTATCTTCTATCACATTACCTTTATCCTCTAACTACTATCTTGAAATTACTCTTCCAGCTAATACTTCCCATCCAACCACTGTACAACAACTACTATTCTCTTAGTACTATCCTCTAAACATTCAACTACCAGACACTACCATAGTTCTTCATGTCTTCTGTAACTATAATCTACGCCCACTCACCACCTCATTCTAATTTTAATGTAAGATAATACTTATAAGAACTGACATAAGCTCTTCACCTGGCTTTACAGATGGATCTACCGAGCTGTTTTGTAGACGGGAGAAAGAATATTCCCAGGATTCACTCGCTCTCCCTTAAGACTACAACCTTAATATATTTATGCAAATGTTTGATATTCCTATATTTATATTTACCTTAAAGCAAACACAACAACTCAACCCAATTTTGATAACATTACCGTAATACAAATTAGATTTTACTAAAGTCTAAGACTATATACATTACTTAATATTTTGTGTGAGAAGGGATGGCTAGTACTCACAAGCTCCAGATAAGCAAGTGAGCGTGAGACAGTAAGCACCAACTTACTAGTACACATGTGAATTTCAACACGTGTTTCCATAAGACACCTGCTGTCCCTGTTCACCCATCAGTGTAAAATGGGTACCTGGGTGTTAGTGGACTGGTGTGGGTCACATCCTGGGACAAAACTGACCTAATTTGCGGGAAATGCTCAGCATAACAAGAGGTTTTCTGTACAGTAGTATGTCATTGATGTCAGCTATGGTCTGTATACCTTGTACATGTACTTGTATACCTTGTACATGTACTTGTATACCTTGTACATGTGCTTGTATACCTTGTACATGTACTTGTATACCTTGTACATGTACTTGTATACCTTGTACATGTACTGGTATACCTCGTACATGTACTTGTATACCTTGTACATGTACTTGTATACCTTGTACATGTACTTGCATACCTTGTACATGTACTTGTATACCTTGTACATGTACTTGCATACCTTGCACATGTACTTGCATACTTGTACATGTACTTGTATACCTTGTACATGTACTTGCATACCTAGTACATGTACTTGTATACCTTGTACTACTTGTAGATACTATCATTATTATTAGTATTGCTAGGTGCACCTCCATCAATTACAGGGAGAAATCATCTACGTAAATATTTTTTTATTGATACAGTTAATTTCTTGAAGCTTGTAGTACTTTAAGTATTGGAAGTATTGAGGAGGATTAGGTACGTAGCCTCGCAGCGTCATGTTTGTTGAACATAGCCTTGCAGCGTCATGTTTGTTGAACATAGCCTTGCAGCGTCATGTTTGTTGAACATAGCCTCGCAGCATCATGTTTGTTGAACATAGCCTTGCAGCGTCATGTTTGTCGAACATAGCCTTGCAGCGTCATGTTTGTTGAGCATAGCCTTGCAGCGTCATGTTTGTTGAACATAGCCTCGCAGCGTTATGTTTGTTGAGCATAGCCTTGCAGCGTCATGTTTGTTGAACATAGCCTTGCAGCGTCATGTTTGTTGAACATAGCCTTGCAGCGTCATGTTTGTTGAACATAGCCTTGCAGCGTCATGTTTGTTGAACATAGCCTTGCAGCGTCATGTTTGTTGAACATAGCCTTGCAGCGTCATGTTTGTTGAACATAGCCTCGCAGCATCATGTTTGTTGAACATAGCCTTGCAGCGTCATGTTTGTTGAGCATAGCCTTGCAGCGTCATGTTTGTTGAAGATAGCCTCGCAGCGTCATGTTTGTTGAGCATAGCCTTGCAGCGTCATGTTTGTTGAACATAGCCTCGCAGCGTCATGTTTGTTGAACATAGCCTTGCAGCGTCATGTTTGTTAACATAGCCTCGCAGCGTCATGTTTGTTGAGCATAGCCTTGCAGCGTCATGTTTGTTGAACATAGCCTCGCAGCGTCATGTTTGTTGAACATAGCCTCGCAGCGTCATGTTTGTTGAACATAGCCTTGCAGCGTCATGTTTGTTGAACATTAGCTTGCAGCGTCATGTTTGTTGAACATAGCCTTGCAGCGTCATGTTTGTTGAACATAGCCTTGCAGCATCATGTTTGTTGAACATAGCCTCGCAGCGTCATGTTTGTTGAACATAGCCTCGCAGCGTCATGTTTGTTGAACATAGCCTTGCAGCGTCATGTTTGTTGAACATAGCCTAGCGCGTCATGTTTGCTGAACATATGCCTCGCAGCGTCATGTTTGTTGAACATAGCCTTGCAGCGTCATGTTTACTGAACATAGCCTCCCAGCGTCATGTTTGTTGAACATAGCCTTGCAGCGTCATGTTTGTTGAACATAGCCTTGCAGCGTCATGTTTGTTGAACATAGCCTTGCAGCGTCACGTTCGTTGAACATAACCTTGCAGCATCATGTTTGTTGAACATAGCCTTGCAGCATCATGTTTGTTGAACATAGCCTTGCAGCATCATGTTTGTTGAACATAGCCTTGCAGCGTCATGTTTGTTGAACATAGCCTCGCAGCGTCATGTTTGTTGAACATAGCCTTGCAGAGTCATGTTTGTTGAACATAGCCTTGCAGCGTCATGTTTGTTGAACATAGCCTCGCAGCGTCATGTTTGTTGAACATAGCCTTGCAGCGTCATGCTTGTTGAACATAGCCTTGCAGCGTCATGTTTGTTGAACATAGCCTCGCAGCGTCATGTTTGTTGAACATAGCCTTGCAGCGTCATGTGTTTGTTGAACATAGCCTCGCAGCGTCATGTTTGTTGAACATAGCCTCGCAGCGTCATGTTTGTTGAACATAGCCTTGCAGCGTCATGTTTGTTGAACATAGCCTTGCAGCGTCATGTTTGCTGAACATAGCCTCGCAGCGTCATGTTTGTTGAACATAGCCTTGCACCGTCATGTTTGTTGAACAGTCTCGCAGCGTCATGTTTGTTGAACATAGCCTTGCAGCGTCATGTTTGCTGAACATAGCCTCGCAGCGTCATGTTTGTTGAACATAGCCTTGCACCGTCATGTTTGTTGAACATAGCCTTGCAGAATCATGTTTGTTGAACATAGCCTTGCAGCGTCATGTTTGTTGAACATAGCCTTGCAGCATCATGTTTGCTGAACATAGCCTTGCAGCGTCATGTTTGTTGAACATAGCCTTGCAGCGTCATATTTGTTGAACATAGCCTCGCAGCGTCATGTTTGTTGAACATAGCCTTGCAGCGTCATGTTTGTTGAACAGTCTCGCAGCGTCATGTTTGTTGAACATAGCCTTGCAGCGTCATGTTTGTTGAACAGTCTCTCAGCGTCATGTTTGTTGAACATAGCCTTGCAGCGTCATGTTTGTTGAACATATCCTTGCAGCGTCATGTTTGTTGAACATAGCCTTGCAGCGTCATGTTTGTTGAACATAGCCTTGCAGCGTCATGTTTGTTGAACATAGCCTTGCAGCGTCATGTTTGTTGAACATAGCCTTGCAGCGTCATGTTTGTTGAACATAGCCTCGCAGCGTCATGTTTGTTGAACATAGCCTTGCAGTGTCATGTTCGTTGAACATAGCCTTGCAGCGTCATGTTCGTTGAACATAGCCTTGCAGCGTCATGTTTGTTGAACATAGCCTTGCAGCGTCATGTTCGTTGAACATAGCCTTGCAGCGTCATGTTCGTTGAACATAGCCTTGCAGCGTCATGTTCGTTGAACATAGCCTTGCAGCGTCATGTTCGTTGAACATAGCCTCGCAGCGTCATGTTCGTTGAACATAGCCTCGCAGCGTCATGTTCGTTGAACATAGCCTTGCAGCGTCAAGTTCGTTGAACATAGCCTCGCAGCGTCATGTTCGTTGAACATAGCCTCGCAGCGTCATGTTCGTTGAACATAGCCTTGCAGCGTCATGTTCGTTGAACATAGCCTTGCAGCGTCATGTTCGTTGAACATAGCCTTGCAGCGTCATGTTCGTTGAACATAGCCTTGCAGCGTCATGTTCGTTGAACATAGCCTCGCAGCGTCATGTTCGTTGAACATAGCCTTGCAGGTCATGTTCGTTGAACATAGTCTCGCAGCGTCATGTTTGTTGAACATAGCCTTGCAGTGTCATGTTCGTTGAACATAGCCTTGCAGCGTCATGTTCGTTGAACATAGCCTTGCAGCGTCATGTTTGTTGAACATAGCGTTGCAGCGTCATGTTCGTTGAACATAGCTTGCAGCGTCATGTTCGTTGAAACATAGCCTTGCAGCGTCATGTTCGTTGAACATAGCCTTGCAGCGTCATGTTCGTTGAACATAGCCTCGCAGCGTCATGTTCGTTGAACATAGCCTCGCAGCGTCATGTTCGTTGAACATAGCCTCGCAGCGTCAAGTTCGTTGAACATAGCCTCGCAGCGTCATGTTCGTTGAACATAGCCTCGCAGCGTCATGTTCGTTGAACATAGCCTCGCAGCGTCATGTTCGTTGAACATAGCCTCGCAGCGTCATGTTCGTTGAACATAGCCTTGCAGCGTCATGTTCGTTGAACATAGCCTTGCAGCGTCATGTTCGTTGAACATAGCCTTGCAGCGTCATGTTCGTTTGAACATAGCCTTGCAGCGTCATGTTCGTTGAACATAGCCTCGCAGCGTCATGTTCGTTGAACATAGCACTTGCAGCGTCATGTTCGTTGAACATAGTCTCGCAGCGTCATGTTTGTTGAACATAGCCTTGCAGCGTCATGTTTGTTGAACATAGCCTTGCAGCGTCATGTTTGTTGAACATAGCTCGCAGCATCATGTTTGTTGAACATAGCCTCGCAGCATCATGTTTGTTGAACATAGCCTTGCAGCATCATGTTCGTTGAACATAGCCTCGCAGCGTCATGTTTGTTGAACATAGCCTTGCAGCGTCATGTTTGTTGAACATAGCCTCGCAGCATCATGTTTGTTGAACATAGCCTCGCAGCGTCATGTTTGTTGAACATAGCCTTGCAGCATCATGTTTGTTGAACATAGCCTTGCAGCGTCATGTTTGTTGAACATATCCTTGCAGCGTCATGTTTGTTGAACATAGCCTTGCAGCATTTGTTTGTTGAAACATAGCCTTGCAGCGTCATGTTTGTTGAACATAGCCTTGCAAGCATCATGTTTGTTGAACATAGCCTCGCAGCATCATGTTTGTTGAACATAGCCTCGCAGCATCATGTTTGTTGAACATAGCCTTGCAGCATCATGTTTGTTGAACATAGCCTCGCAGCATCATGTTTGTTGAACATAGCCTCGCAGCGTCATGTTTGTTGAACATAGCCTTGCAGCGTCATGTTCGTTGAACATAGTCTCGCAGCGTCATGTTTGCTGAACATAGCCTTGCAGCGTCATGTTTGTTGAACATAGCCTCGCAGCATCATGTTTGTTGAACATAGCCTCGCAGCATCATGTTTGTTGAACATAGCCTTGCAGCATCATGTTTGTTGAACATAGCCTTTCAGCGTCATGTTTGTTTAGCTAAGTTAGGTAGCCTGAGTGTTGTGGAGTGTTAAGTCGTGTCAGTGTGTGTGTTTCTTGAGCAAACTCAACCAGCATATAAATTAAGCAGCGTAATTACAATTATTTTGTTTCTGTTTTATTCCCAACAAATGGTAAAATATGAGTCGTTTAATGCTTCAGTGGCGCAAAAACGAGTTGGTTTATATTTTCCAGCTGTGTGTCTCCTCCACTCAACAATGTGTATACAGTGTATCACTGCACTTGTGCCCTAGAGACCAGCAGATAAGTGAGATGTCTGGAAGATATATGTGTGTACTAACCTAGTTGTACTCACCTAGTTGTGGTTGCAAGGGTCTAGTCATAGCTCCTGGCCCCGCCTCTTCACTAGCCGCTTCTGGGTCACTCTCCCTGCACCATTAGTTTTATCATACCTCCTCTTAAAGCTATGACTGGATCCTGCCTCCACTACATCGCTTCCCAAACTATTCCACTTCCTGACTACTCTGAAGAAATACTTCCTCACATCCCTATGATTCATCTGTGTCTTCAACTTCCAACTGTGTCTACTTGTTGCTGTGTCCCATCTCTGGAACATTCTGTCTGTCCACCTTGTGAATTCCTCTCAGTATTTTGTATGTCGTTATCATGTCCCCCTATCTCTCCTGTCCTCCAGTGTCGTCAGGTCGATTTCCCTTAACCTCTCCTCGTAGGACATACCCCTTAGCTCTGGAACTAGTCTTGTTGCAAACCTTTGCACTTTCTCTAGTTTCTTTACGTGCTTGGCTAGGTGTGGGTTCCAAACTGGTTCCGCATACTCCAATATGGGTCTAACATACACGGTGTACAGGGTCCTGAATGATTCCTTATTATGATGTCGGAATGCTGTTCTTAGGTTTGCTAGGCGCGTTCATGTGCGCTTCATGAGAAGTGCCTGGTGTTATACTCACCCCAAGATCTTTTTCCTTGCGTGAGGTTTGTAGTCTCTGGTCCCCTAGACTGTACTCCGTCTGCGGTCTTCTTTGACCTTCCCCAATCTTCATGACTTTGCACTTGGTGGGTTGAACTCCAGGAGCCAATTGCTGGACCAGGCCTGCAGCCTGTCCAGATCTCCTTGTAGTTCTGCCTGGTCCTTGTCCGATTGAATTCTTCTAATCTTCACATCATCTGCAAACAGCGACACTTCGGAGTCTATTCCTTCCGTCATGTCGTTCACAAATACCAGAAACAGCATCGGTCCTAGGATTGACCTCTGTGGAACCCCACTCGTCACAAGCGCCCACTCTGACACCTCGCCTCGTACCATGACTCTCTGCTGTCTTCCTGACAGGTATTCCCTGTCCCATTGTAGTGCCTTTCTTGTTATCCCTGTCTGGTCCTCCAGTTTTTGCACTAATCTCTTGTGTGGAACTGTGTCACACGCCTTCTTACAGTCTAAAAAAATGCAGTCTACCCACCCTTCTCTGTCTTACTGCTTTCACCGTCATAGAACTCCAGTAGGGTTGTGACACAGGATTTCCCGTCCATGAAACCGTGTTGGCTGTTAAGCTCATTTCTTTCTAGGTGTTCCACCACTCTTCTCCTGAAAATCTTCTCCATGATTTTGCATACTATACATGTCAGTGACACTGGTCTGTAGTTTAAGTGTTTTTCATGTCTGTCTCCTTTTTTAAAAAATTGGGACTACGTTTGCTGTCTTCCATACCTCAGGTAATCTTTACTTCTTCCTCGGTTGTATGCATTGTGTCCAAAACTTGGTGGTGTATCCTGCTTCTCCGTCTTTCTGGAGTCCCTTCTGTCTCTGAACACTTCCTTGAATTCATGTTGAGTTTCTCACATACTTCTCAGTTTTTTCTTGTGATCTCTCCTCCTTCCTTCCTTCTTAGCCTGATTCCTGGTCCGACTGCTGTTTTCTTCCTGTGTGGCTGTAAACGCTTTGGTCAATTTGGCTTTCGCTGCTATCCCATTCTCTACTGCCTTTTGGGCCCCCCTTCTTCCCTGTGTTTAAATTTATTTCTGGCTCTAGGAAGGGTCTCCTTATTCTCCTGGGCTTTTGCCTTCTATATTTCTTTTTCCCTAGCACACTTATTTATGTCCCTACCCCTTTGGGTTTGAACCATGGGCTCTCCTGGTTTTTTTTAGTATTCCGGGTTACCCTTGGGGAACAAACCTCTCCTCTTTTCCCTTGCATTTTGTTTTTTCGTTTCTATCATCTCGTTCGACCCCCTGTAGTTCTCTGTCCCACTGAACCCCCGTTCGGAAGTTTCGTCATTCTGCGTGGGGCCCCCTGTTTTGTTTTTGGTTCATTTTTTCGGGTTTCTGCTCCCCCACTTAAACTCTGTGAATTCAAATTTTTTAAAAACACATGTTGCTCCCCCCAAGGGGTCTTTCAATGTGATGTCCTCAATTATTGTTACTAAAGGTGAAACTAGGTCCATCTTGCGGTTATCCCCTTTCCCCTCTCTCTGGTTTGTCCCTTTCGTGTTGGTCATGAAGTTTTTTCCCAAAAACCTCCTCATCTTTTCCTCCACGTTTCTTTGGCCCCCCTGTGGGTCCAAGTTCTCCCCAAACGTTTCCCTGGGTTGAAGTCCCAATGACATAGCTTCGCCCAGCTTCATAGCCCTTCTTTCCATTGGGGTGTGGGAAAACTCACACACCACTTTGTGTTGTGGGTTTGGTGGGGTGGGGGTTTTTTTTTTTTTTTAAAAACCCCCCCCCCGGGGGGGGGGTGGGGTTTGGTGTGTGGTGTGGTTGATGTGTGGGAGGGGGTGTTTTTGGTGTTGGGGTGTGTGGGGGTGTTTTTTGGTAAGTGTTGTGGGGTGTGGTTGTTGTCGGAGGGGGGGGTTTTTTGTGTGGTGGGGTTTTGGGGGTTGGGGGGGGGGGGTTGGGGGGTTTTTTGGGGTGGTGTTTTTGGGTGTGTGTGGGTGTGTGTGGGGTGGTGTTGGGGGGTGTGTGTGAGAGGTTTGGTGGTTTTTGGGGGTGGTGGTGTGGTGTGTTGGTGTGTGTGGTGTGTGGGGGTGTGTTGGGGGTTGGTGTGGGGGTTGTGTGTGTTGTGTGTGTTGTGTGGGTTGTGGGTTTTGTGTGGTGGGTGTGTGGGGATTTTGGTGTGTATTGGTGGTGTGGTGTGTGTGTGGGTGTGGGGGTGTGTTGTGTGTGTGTGGTGTGGTGTGGGGTTTTGTGTGGTGTGGTTGTGTGGGATGTGTGGGTGTGTGTGTTGTGGTGTTTGTGGGGGTTGTGTTGGTGTGTGGGGTGGTGCTGTGGTGTGGTGATTGTGTGTGTGTGGGGGGGCTGTGTGTGGTAGGTGGGGGTGTGTGGGGTGTGGTGTGGGTGGTTGTGTGTGTGTGTGTGGTGTGGTGCGTGTGTAGTGCGTGTGGGTGTGGTGCGTGGGTGTGTGTGTGGTGCGTGTGTGTGTGGTGCGTGTGTGTGTGGTGTGTGTGTTGTGTGGTGCGTGTGTGGGCGGTGCGTGTGTGGGTGGTGCGTGTGTGGGTGGTGCGTGTGTGGGTGGTGGGTGTGGGGGTGGGTGGTGCGTGTGTGTGGTGTGTGTGTGTGGTGCGTGTGTGGGCGGTGCGTGTGTGGGTGGTGCGTGTGTGGGTGGTTGGTGGTGGGTGGTGGGTGTGGGGGTGGGTGGTGCGTGTGTGGGGGTTGGGTGGTTGCGTGTGGGGGTGGGTGGTGCGTGGTGTGGGTGGGTGGTGCTTGTGTGGGTGGGTGGTGCTTGTGTGGGTGGGTGGTGCGTGTGTGGGTGGGTGGTGCGTGTGTTGGTGGGTGGTGCGTGTATGGGTGGGTGGTGCGTGGGTGTGGTGTGGTGCGTGTGTGGGTGGTGCGTGTGTGGGTGGTGCGTGTGTGTGTGTGTGTGTGTGTGTGTGTGTGGTGAGTGTTGTTGTGTTGTGTGTGTGTGTGTGTGTGTGTGGTGTGTGTGTGTGTGTGTGTACTCACCTAGTTGTACTCACCTAGTTGAGGTTTGCGGGGGTCGAGTCCGAGCTCCTGGCCCCGCCTCTTCACTGATCGCTACTAGGTCACTCTCCCCGAGCCGTGAGCTTTATCATACCTCTGCTTAAAGCTATGTATGGATCCTGCCTCCACTACATCGCTTCCCAAACTATTCCACTTACTGACTACTCTGTGGCTGAAGAAATACTTCCTAACATCCCTGTGATTCATCTGTGTCTTCAGCTTCCAACTGTGTCCCCTTGTTACTGTGTCCAATCTCTGGAACATCCTGTCTTTGTCCACCTTGTCAATTCCCCTCAGTATTTTGTATGTCGTTACCATGTCCCCCCTATCTCTCCTGTCCTCCAGTGTCGTCAGGTTGATTTCCCTTAACCTCTCCTCGTAGGACATGCCTCTTAGCTCTGGGACTAGTCTTGTTGCAAACCTTTGCACTTTCTCTAGTTTCTTTACGTGCTTGCTAGGTGTGGGTTCCAAACTGGTGCCGCATACTCCAATATGGGCCTAACGTATACGGTGTACATGGGTCCTGAACGATTCCTTATTAAGATGTCGGAATGCTGTTCTGAGGTTTGCTAGGCGCCCATATGCTGCAGCAGTTATTTGGTTGATGTGCGCTTCAGGATGATGTTGCCTGGTGTTATACTCACCCCAAGATCTTTTTCCTTGAGTGAGGTTTGTAGTCTCTGACCCCCTAGACTGTACTCCGTCTGCGGCCTTCTTTGCCCTTCCCCAATCTTCATGACTTTGCACTTGGTGGGATTGAACTCCAGGAGCCAATTGCTGGACCAGGTCTGCAGCCTGTCCAGATCCCTTTGTAGTTCTGCCTGGTCTTCGATCGAGTGTATTCTTCTCATCAACTTCACGTCATCTGCAAACAGGACACTCAGAGTCTATTCCTCCGTCATGTCGTTCACAAATACCAGAAACAGCACTGGTCCTAGGACTGACCCCTGCGGACCCCGCTGGTCACAGGTGCCACTCTGACACCTCGCCACGTACCATGACTCGCTGCTGTCTTCCTGACAAGTATTCCCTGATCCATTGTAGTGCCTTCCCTGTTATCCCTGCTTGGTCCTCCAGTTTTTGTACCAATCTCTTGTGTGGAACTGTGTCAAACGCCTTCTTGCAGTCCAAGAAAATGCAATCCACCCACCCCTCTCTCTCTTGTCTTACTGCTGTCACCATGTAAGGGTTCTTGAATGGAGATATCGTAGGTTGAAAGTAGACACACTTGTAGGATGGTAAATATATTGTCAGACTGAGATGAGAGATGGAGCCCGGTGCCAAGCCTGTTCACGTTTTGTAGGTCTGCCGCCGAGTGAGAGCGGGACAGAGGAATGGGCCTCCTCGTGAGCAACCCGTGACGTCACACCAAGCCACAGGCCTACGAGGGATCTCGTGTCTAAAGCACAGGGATGATACTAATATGCTATGCTATATAATACTGGGAATACAGGGATCAGCAACTATGCTGACAGCTCGGTCATGTTACGTATGTCGTCCCGACATACACTACTATACTATAGGCTGAACAGGCAGGCGGATCTGGGCTGATTCTATACAATAACAAATTCATATATAACTTAGAACTAATGGATGGTACAACATGATTTTGACGTAATGGGTGTTAACGTAATCATTACAAACTATAAGAACAAATCATTATACAATATGGATGGAATTGATCGATCGATCTGTATTCATGCACTCTACGGATTCTGAGAAGAATAATTATATACAAAGAAGTGTTTAACAGAAAGGCAGATTCGGTGCACGCAAATCTAGACTGTTAATTCTCAGAATACGGAGGGAACGTGAACACGAAAATTTCTGACAAACTGATCAGCTAATAATAAACACCAGTTGACAATTTCATTCATTCGG
>NW_026481125.1:0-24159 GCF_026875155.1 Cherax quadricarinatus
TGATATAATGGATGACGGGCAGGTCTTACACCTTTCACAAATTACAAAAAGAGAAAAAGAGAGAGAGAGAGAGAGAGAGAGAAAAAACAAAAAAAGTAGGTAATATTGAAGCATAAAATTAGAATTCTGACATAATCACATTAAAAAAGAGGTTAAAATTTCATGATAACTTCCACTTGAGTTAGTTCAGGCTACTGCCACCTAATGTACCTCACTGAAATAAAAATAATAGCAGACATCACAAATGATTGTAAGACAATTTACTACCAACAAATAGTAAATCAATGACTAAAAAAATAAAGAAACTAAAAAAAAAAAAAAAAAAAAAAAAAAAAAAAAAAAAAAACTAGGTAATGTACATGACAAATGAGATAAATCACTCGGGTTAACTTCCTTGGTCTACCGGGTAATCCACACAGTTACTATGTTATACATGTATGAAGCTAAGTTGCAGCTGTAGATAGATGAACCAGTACCTAAACAATCTCACTTACACACGCGTTACTATGTATGACAAGTGTTACCAAGTACACCAAGTGTACACTTTATCACTTAGAATACACTTTGTTGATGTAAATATAGGTGAGAGTGGTACAACCGCTGGTCGTAATAAACACACTAACTATCTCAAGGTCACACACTAGGCCCAGCTTCTGGAGTTAACCAGCGTTTTAAATGTGTTTATTATGTGTCAGTGCTGTCTGCAGTCATTAAATTGGTGTATCAGAAGTTAAACACTACAATCCAGTTGATCAAATAGTCTAAAACAATTTACACAATGTATAACTAGAAGTATAATGATTGCAAATTGTTACTATTACAATTTAACTAGGCGCTAGACCCACTAGATGAGATGGCAAGGAACATAGATGTTAACAGGCTGACTCTTGCTTAACACAGTTGAAAGGTAACCGAATTACTCAAGAGAGAAAGTATTCATGAAACTGAACATTATGCAGGAGTAAGCTTGTTCACAGTAAAAATACAAAGCATAAGTTACACACTCACACCACAGATGAACACTGCAATTTGAAATATTACTGGGAATTTAGCAGTAAAGTTTCAGTCTGAACGAGAAAATGTATTAGAAAACACAGCAAAATGGAAACACTGGAAAGCAACTTAAAATTATGTTGACCGATTTAATAGTTCAGTTACACTGATCAGAGCATGAAATCACTGATTATCAATGTAAGGAATCACTACACTGAAGTACACTCTGAGACTTTTAAAGTCTTGAATACAGGCTTACAATGACAATTACTGTTGGGGAAAGCAGCACTTAACACTTCCTAGCACACTATGACAGATGAAGTTTCACTGTGACAAGGCAATCTACACAAACTACTATGTTTATAAGTGAACCTCTGCATGTCCCACTAAAATGTCAGACAATTGCAATGCTCTTGAATTGTTTACCTAAAGCCACTACAGGAAACACTTATGCCAGCAGCACGCAAATGTAGTCACATAATGCTGGGCCTAGGAAAGATACTCAGAGCCCTCCCTGGGAGCCACAAAATTTGCTGTTCTAGCTAGCTTTTAGTGCTGTTCAGCTTGCTTGAAAATAAAGATCTTGCTAATTCAGGTCAATTCCTTATGCGATATATGCTTGTACAGGATGGTTACAAAGGCAACAGGAGACACTATTCGGCTAATGACCATTAACCCTTGAAAGAAATTCAGCTACATGTATGTGACTGCACAGCGGCCATCATCAAGAAATAACCTTAATTCGGTCGGAAATTATACAGCCCTAACCAAAGTAAAAGGGTGAAGGTACCAATCGGAAGGGGAGGGACGGGAAGGGTTTCCCCCCCAGCCGCGAAATTCATGAAACAACATTATGCAGGAGTAATTTGTTCTATTAAAAATACAAAAGAAAAATTTTTCCCACACTCACACCACAGATAAAACACTGCGATTTAAAAAATTTTAGGGGAATTTTAAGAAAGTAAAGTTTCAGTCTGAACGAGCAAATTATTAGAAAAACACAAAAATGACACGGGACAAGCAATTTAAAATTATGTAACCATAGAGGATGGTTTTGATCCAGTGCATAAATTGTGGGAATTAAAACACATTGAATAAATGTAAATTAAGAAAGCCCGACGTTTTCTTTTATTTCGGGAACCAGTACCTGAGAAAATGTAAAATTTGAATCTGGACAATACTGGGAACGATTTTCCGGGGAGACTGAATCATCCAAAAATTACCTGGAAGATTTCCCGGGGGGTAAATTTGCCCCCGTGGCCCGGCCCCTGGACCAGGCCCCCTAATTACGAAGGGGCAAAAGGGGAAATTTAAAAAGGTTTCAAGCTCCACGAACTGAGAAAGAAAACCAAAATTTTTTAAATGCCTTTTAATGATAAAAATTTACGGATTTTTAAATTTAAAAATTTTATGGAAGATTTCCCTTTCCTCAAAAGGCCAAAATTTAGGGCACTTTTTTGCCCACCCACGGAGGAAGAAGGTTTCCCTAAAGACCACTCCTCTGAGGAAGTTTTTAAAAATTGAGTTCCAGGTAACAAAAATGCCCAAATTTAAATGACAGTTTGATGACGGGTTTCCCGTCGTTGACGAAAAAAAAAAGGAGATATCTTATTAAATTTCAGGGTGAAAAATTATCCCTTTAAGGTTTGACAAAAGTAAAGTTTTCCCTAAAGTGGGTTTACAAGAGGCTGACTGGGGATTGAAACCCACTTTTTAGGGGCCTGAAAATCCTAGTGACCCCATTTAAAAACCCTCTAAAAAAAAAACCTTTCGCTTTAGGAGCGTATTTTTTTGGTCCCTTAACATCCAGTCCGTTCCCATTCAAGTGACGATAAATGCACCCCTTTAAACAAAACAAAAAGGGCCCCATTGAAAAAGGGTAATGACAAACAAATTTTTTTGGAACCCAATTTTTTCCCGGGTTTCCCTCAACTGAAGAGGAACTGTTTTAATGAAATTATGGAGAGGCTAATAAAATAATCAAATTTTCAAATATGCCTCTGAGGGAATGGAAAAGTAATTTTTTCCAAATTAAAGGGCAAAAAAAAGAAAGAATTAAACCCCGGAGATAAGTACCAAAATGTAGTTTTGTAATTTGGGGTTAAACCCTTTGGGGTACTGAGAGAGATTTGTTAATGTTAAAAAACCCAATAATTTCAGTATGGCCCCAAAAAATTAAATAAGAGGGGTTTTGCTTGTTGAAGTTTTCAAATTTTTTGATCCACTAGGTTTTTGTGTCCACCCCTTTAAATATAAGAGGGAAATTATTAAACAAGAAGCAAAGGAAGCTTAAATGTGCTTGGGAAAGAAAATCTACCCGAGGAATTCAATTAAAAAAGGTGGGATGAAAATTTAAATTTGGGGATTATTTAAAAAATTCCCCAAAAATTTGGGGTTTTCCCCCCCGCCAGGGGCCAATCCAGAATTTGGGGAAAAAAATACTCCCCCATTTTTTGGGGGTGCCCTTTAAAATTTGCATATGGAGGGGAGTTGCTTACCTCAATGGGAATATTGTTTTTTTCTCTTAAATTTTAAGGGTAAAAATGCTCCAATTAAAAACACTAACCCTTTCCCCAGTTGGAATTTAAAACCCTTTTTTGTAGGTGTCAAATTAGCTAATTAAAAAAAGAAATAAAATTGCAGGGGATAAATATTAGAGACACTGTAATTTTGGCTGAAATGAATTTTTCCTTACAATGGATTCGTAATGGAAACAGAAAAAAGGGGTAGTACAAAAAAAGAGTCAATGAAATTAAAACAGATGCCAAAAGAATATAATATTTTTGGTCAACACAGTTTTAAAATTTTAAACATAACCTGGTGAGGAGAATCCACTGATTTCCTTTTCCCCAGGTTTACCCCTTTTACAAATTCGTAAAAGCTGTTCATGGTTTTTAAAAGGGCCAAGGGGGTGGTTTTTTTAAATAACTAATTGGCCGTAACAAAAACATTTATTGGGTCCCCGTTAAATTACTGTGACTACCGCTCCAATAGTTTGTCCTTCCTTAGCCACTGATATAAATAGATATTCTTCTTTACCCAGACTAATCAATGTAACTAAGTTGGTGTTTAAATTTCTAAACAAGATGAATATCTCATATAAGTTTTCACATCCTCTTGAATATTGGATATAGAGGTTACAAGAAGAAATCTATGGAAATGAGATTAAATTGATAATGGAAAGAAAAATTGTGAAAGGTTCCATAATAGAGAAACTGGGGCTGTATTTAGAGAACAATGTAATTAGGTGCAGAGGTAGGTTGCAAAATGCTGAATTGGGTGATTATGCTAAACACCCTATCTTACTGCCCAAAACTCATCATCTAACAAATTTAATTGTTTTAAATGCCCATAAAAATGTAATGCATGGTGGGATACAAGATACCTTAAATTGTATTAGGGGAACTTTCTGGATTCCACAAGGACAGCAAAGTGTAAAAAGGGTGATTAAATCTTGTGTAATATGTCGTCGTGTGGATGCTAGATCCTATATGTACCCAGGTCCTCCACCATTGCCAAAGGAGCATGTATGATTAGTGAAACTATTTGATGTAACAGGTGTAGACTATAGTGGTCCAATCATTTTAATAGGTACTTCAGATGGTGTTCCACTGAAAGTGTATGTATGCTTGTTCACCTGTACTGCTACTAGGGCAGTTCATTTAGAAGTGGCTCAGGACTTGTCTGCAGAACAGTTTATACAGCTGTTTCAAAAATTTGCAGCTAGGAGATCCTGTCCGAGATTGATGATTTCATATAATGCCACAAATTTTGTAGCGGGTGCTCAACACTTGATAGAATTAAATAATAGTAAAGATGTTCAATCTCTGTTAACCCAACGAGGGTGTACCTGGAAATTTATTACTCCTAGAGCCCCTTGGCAGGGGAGGCTGTACGAAAGACTGATAGGCACAGTGAAGAGGTGTCTCCGTAAAGTACTACACCAGAAGAGAATTAATTTGGAGGAATTTCATGCAGTGTTAGTGGAGGCGGAGAATTGGATAAATAATAGACCTCTCTTGTACATGAGTGATACTCCTGAAGCAGAGGTATTAACACCTTCTCACCTAATATGTGGAATGAAATTGGAAGCTGCCCCTGTCTATAGAGATAATCCTGAAGAAAGTGACTAAGATTACAATGATGCGGCAATGCTGTGTGATAAATTTAAAATGTTAAATAAAGTAATTGATCATTGGTCTAAAGTGTGGCGTAAGGAATATCTTCTTACATTACGTGAACACTTTTTTGGTACGACAGAGGCAGTAAATTGAAAGTACATTCAACCAGGTGACATTGTGTTAATTGACACTGAACAACATCAAACATCGTGGCCTCTGGGCAAAGTATTGACAATGTACCCAGATGCACAAGGTGTTGTCCGGAATGTCAAAGTGTTGTGTCGTGGCCAGGAAAGTTTACACACAATTAATAAATTGATTCCCTTGGAATTAAATGGTATTCAATCAAATGTAAATGAAAATCTAAGGGAAAGTGACACGAGTGATATTGAAGGTAATGCTGACCAAGTGATGCAAGAAGATGAAATTGTAGTAAGACCTACTAGGAGAACAACCACTCAAGCCAGAACCAGCTGGAATCATCTCCTAAAGGAAGGAGTAATTTGAGTCGTTTAGCAACGACCTCCGCCCGGCAGCAGTGTGGAAAATAATTTTCCAAAATTATGCTGTATATTTTTTATAATGTAAATATACCTGATTAATACATTATTATTGCTCTAAAGTGTATTTTAAAGGAGAGAACCGACAGGGAAGCTCTGTGCCTGCACTGACGAGCATGGAAGGGGCACCATTGTTTTGAATGTGGTACAGGCACGTTAGTGAAATGTGCATAAATTTTCGTCGCTCTAGGGGTCATATTGGGCTTAAAACCTCTCAAACAGAAGCTGAAATTGTTGGATTTGCAGTCCTGCATAACATGAGCATTAAGCAGATGGACAGGACAGCTTCGGGACCCCAGCTAAATCATGTCTATTTTGTGTTGAAATTCTGGCCAGTATTTTCTTCATATATTTAGACAGGGGAGTTTTGAGTATGACACACCGTAATCTCCAGACCAATTGGTGAGTCTTATTATTATAAATTCTCCTTCAATGTATATGTATTCATATTTTAAATTTAGTATACAGTCCACATATTTATATTAATGTTTTTACCAGAATTCCTGGTGATGTATATTTCATTTGAAATTAATATAGGTCCAGAGTGACTTGTGGAGAGATAGATTATCATAGGTATCGAAGGAGGACATTTTTTGCGACCTAAGTGTCCGAAAATTCCTACTTGTCTCTGTAACCTTGATAAAGAATAATTATCTTTGTTACCATTTACTGGTATGTATCTTATGAGTTACATCCAGGTAAATTTAATTTTCCACAGGCTCATTAGTTATAATAATAATAATAATAATAATAATAATAATAATAATAATAATAATAATAATAATAATAATAATAATAATAATAATATCTTTATTTACTACAAGTATGGCAAAGTACTTTATCCACAGTGGTATATTGCAGACCATTCTGGAGAAATACCCTGACTTTGCTAGCTGTAAATAAAGCATTACCACATGTGTGCATGTGTGTGTGTGTGTATGTGTGTGTGTGTGTGTGTGTGTGTGTGTTGTGTGTGTGTGTGTGTGTGTGTGTGTGTGTTTGTGTGTGTGTGTGTGTGTGTGTGTGTGTGTGTTGTGTGGTGTGTGTGTGTGTATGTGTGCACACGGTTTCTAAACCTGTATTCCCTGGAACGCAGGAGGGAGAGATACATGATTATATACACCTGGAAAATCCTAGAGGGACTAGTACCGAACTTGCACACGAAAATCACTCACTACGAAAGCAAAAGACTTGGCAGACGATGCACCATCCCCCCAATGAAAAGCAGGGGTGTCACTAGCACGTTAAGAGACCATACAATAAGTGTCAGGGGCCCGAGACTGTTCAACTGCCTCCCAGCACACATAAGGGGGATTACCAACAGACCCCTGGCAGTCTTCAAGCTGGCACTGGACAAGCACCTAAAGTCAGTTCCTGATCAGCCGGGCTGTGGCTCGTACGTTGGTTTGCGTGCAGCCAGCAGCAACAGCCTGGTTGATCAGGCGCTGATCCACCAGGAGGCCTGGTCACAGACCGGGCCGCGGGGGCGTTGACCCCCGAAACTCTCTCCAGGTAAACTCCAGGTAAACTCACCTAGTTGAGATTGCAGGGGTCGAGTCCAAGCTCCTGTGTGTGTGTGTGTGTGTGTGTGTGTGTGTACTCACCTATTTGTACTCACCTATTTGTGGTTGTAGGGGTCGAGTCACAGCTCCTGGCCCCGCATCTTCGCTGATTGCTACTAGGTCCTCTCTCTCCCTGCCCCATGAGCTCTATCATACCTCGCCTTAAAACTATGTATGGTTCCTGCCTCCACTACATCACTTTCTAGGCTATTCCATGGCCTGACTACTCTATGACTGAAGAAATACTTCCTAACATCCCTTTGATTCATCTGAGTCTTCAACTTCCAATTGTGACCTCTTGTGTCTGTGTCCCATCTCTGGAACATCCCGTCTTTGTCCACCTCGTCTATTCCGCGCAGTATTTTATATGTCGTTATCATGTCTCCCCTGACCCTCCTGTCCTCCAGTGTCGTCAGGCCGATTTCCCTCAACCTTTTTTAAAATCCCCTCTGGGGACATCCAAATTTGAAAACCCCCAAACGGGTTTTTTCCCCTTCCCTTGGGGGGTTTTTTTTTATATTTTTTTATTAAATTTTGCAAAAAAACGGGTACAAAAATCGGTAAGACGCACCAAACCATTCTTTGATCCGGGGGTTAAAAAAATTAAGTTTAATTGCTTGAACTAAAACAATTGAAACAAAAACAATAAAATAAAATGAAAAAAGGGCCCCGGGTTTTTCTTTTCATTCAGTAAATAACGTTAGGACCTATTTGGGAGATTTTGGGGAACCCCCCCCCGGGGCCCGGGGTTTTGGGGCCCCCCCCGGGGGGGCGCCCCCGTCAAGGCCTTTTTCCGGTTTTCCCCCCAAAGAAAAACCCCCCCCGGCGGTCCCCTTTGGGCCCTGCCAGCTTAAGACGCCGGGTTTTTTGAACCCCCCTTATGTTCTGGGGCATTGAACAGTCTCGGGCCCCTGACACTTATTGTAGGCTCTTAACGTGCTAGTGACACCCCGTTTTCTTGGGGGATGGGGAAAAAAAACGTCGCCCAAATCTTTTTTTTTTAAAAAAGGTAGAAAAAATTTTTGGGTTTTGGGGGGTTTCCCAAAATTTTTTAAAAAAAAGGGGGGCCCTTTTCCAACCCCCCCAAAAGGGAAAACCGGGGGTTTTTTTGGGGAAAAACTTTTAAAAAAAGGGGGTTTAAAAACCTTTTTTTTTTAAAAAAAAACCCGGGGGTTTTTAATCCCCCCCTTTTTTTGGGGGCAAAAAAAACTTTTTTTTAACTTTTTTTCCCCTGTTTCCTTTTTCCCCGGGTTTTTCTTTTTTTTAAAAAAAAAAAATTTTTTTCTAAAAATTCCGGGAAAAAACCCAAAAATTTTTTTTTTTGGGGGGTTTTTTCCCCCCCCTTTTTTTTTTTTTTTGGCCCCCCCCCCCTTTTTTTTTGGGGGGTTTTTTTCCCTCCAAAAAGGGAAAATTTGGGAAAACCCCAAAAAAGGGCCAAAAAAGGGGAAAAAAGGGGAAAAAGGGGAAAAAAATTTTTTAAATTTTTTTAAAAAATTTTTTTTTTGGGGGGGAAAAAAAAACCCCTTTTTTTCCCCCCCCAAATTTTATTTTTTCCCCCCTTTTTTTGGGGGCCTTTTTTAAAAATTTTGGAAAGAAACCCCCTTGCCTTTTTAAAATTTTAAATTTTAAACTTTTTTTTTTCCCCCAAAAAAAAAGGGGGGGGGGGGGGAAAAAAAAACTGCCCAAGTTTTAAATTTCCCTTTAAAAAAATTTTTTTTTTCCCCCAAAAAAAAAAAAAAATTTTTTTTTTAAAAAAAACCCCCCGGCCCCCTTTTTTTAAAAACCCCTTGTTTTTTAAAAAAATTTTTTAAAAAAACCCCCAAAATTTTTTTGGGGGTTTTCCCTTTTTTTTTTAAAATTTTTCCCCTTTTTAAAAATTTTTTTTTTTTTTTTCCCCTTTTTTTTAAACCGTTTTTTTTGGGGGGTTTTCCCCTTTTTTGGGGGGGTTTTTTTTAAAATTTTTTTTTGGGGGGGGGGGGGGGGGTTTTAAAAAAGGAAAACCCCCCCTTTTTTTTGGCTTTTTTTTTGGGGGGAATTTTTTTAAAAACGGGGGGGCCCCCCACCCTTTTAAAAATTTTAAAAAAAAAAAGGGGGAAAAAAAAAGGCCTTTAAAAATTTAAAAAAGGGGGGGGGGGTTTTTAAATTTTTGGGGGGAAATTGGGCGGGGGGGAAAAAAAATTTTTTTTTTTTTTTTTTTTTAAAAAAAAATTTTGGGGTTTTTTTGGGGGGGGGGGGGGGGGGCCCAATTTTTTTTTGGGGGGAAAAAATTTTTTGGGGGGGGAAAATTTTTTTAAAATTTTTTCTTAAAAAAAAAAAATTTTTTTTTTTTTTGGGGGGGGGGGGGGGTTTTTAAAAAAAATTTTTAAAAAATTAAAAAAATTTTTTTGGAAGGGGGGGGTTTTTTTTAAAATTTTAAAGGTTTTTTTTTTGGGAAAAATTTTTTTTTTTTAAATTTTTTTTTTTTTTAAAAATTTGGGGTTTGGAAAAAAGGGGGGGTTTTTTTAAAGGTTTTTGGGGTTTTTTTGGGGAATTTTTTTTTTGGGGGGGGGGGGGGGGGGGGGGGTTTTTTTTAAAAAATTAAGGGGGGGGGTTTTTTAAAAAAAAAATTTTTTGGGGGGGGGGGGGGTTGGGGGGGTTTAATTTTTTGGAAAGGAAAAAAATTTTTTTGGGGGGGGGGGGGGTTTTTTTTTGGGGGGGGGGGAAATGGGGGGGGGTTTTTTTTTTTGGGGGTTTTTTGGGGGGGAAAAATTTTTTGGGGGGTTTGGGGGGGGGAAAAATTTTTTTGGGGGTTGGGGGGGAAAAAGGGGGGAAAAAAATTTTTTTTTTTGGGGGGGGGTTAAAAAAAATTTGGGTTGGGGGGGGTTTTTAAAGGGGGGGGTTTTTAAATTTTTGGGGGGGGGAGGGGGGTTTGGGGGGAAAAAAAAGGGGGAAGTTTTGGGTTTTTTTTTTTAAAAAAAAGTTTTAAAAAAAAAGGGGAAAAAAAATTTAAAAAAAAAAAATTTTGGGGGGAAAAAAAAATTTTTTTTTTTTAAAAAAAAAAATTTTTGGGGGGGGGGGTTTTGGGGGGGGGAAATTTTTTTTGGAAAAATTTGAAAGGTTTTTTTTTTTTTGGGTTTTAAAAATTTTTTTGGGGGAAGTTTTTTGGGGGGGGTTTTGGGGATGGGGGGGGGTTTTTTTTTGGGGGGGGTTTTTTGGGGTTTTTTGGGGGGTTGGGGGGGGGGGGGTTTCCCCGGGGGAAAAGGTTTGGGGGACGGGGGGGTTTTGGGGGTTTTTTTTTTTTTTTTTTTTAAAAAAAAGGGGGGGGGGGGGTAAAAAAAATTTTTTGGGGGTTTTTGGGGGGGTTTTAATAAAAAGGGGAAAAGTTTTCCCTTTTTGGGAAAAAAAAAATTTTTTTGGGGAAAAAAAAAGGGGGGGGTTTTTTTTTTGGGTTTAATTTTTCGGGGGTTTTTTTGGGGCCCCTTTTTTTTTCCCCCTTTTTTCCCAAAACCCCCAAAAAAAAAATTTTTTTTCCCCCTTGGTTTTTTTTTGGGGGGCCCCCGGGTTTTTTCCTGTTTTTTTTTTTTCCCCTACCTTCCCCTAAACACCAAAAAATGGAGCTCCCACCAGTTTGTTTTTGGTAATTTATCCTCACTATTTTCTATTTGGGTCCTCTTGTTTTTTTATTTCCCCGGTATTTTTTAGTTTTTCAATATTGGTTTTAAACTTATCTTTTTACTACACTTGTTCCCTACTTAAAGGCCCCTGTCCCTCTATGAGGTCTTTATTTTTATTTCCCCCCCTGCTATAATTTTTCCCACTACCCCGGGCCCAAAATCCAGCTTCAAACCCTTAATGGGCTCCCCGGACAGTATCTCCACTTCACCATTTCTGTCTCCCAGGACAGCACCTCCCGCTTCCCCTTACTGTCCCCAGACAGCCCCCTCCGCTTCAAACCTTCCGTCCCCAGGAAGCATCTCCATTTTTCAAACCCTTACTGTCTCCCCGGAAAAGCATCTCCCCGGGTTCAACCCCTTACTGGCTCCCAGGACAGCACCTCCCTTCACCATTTACTGTCCTTTTCCCCGGACAGCACCTCCAGCTTCACCCTTACGTCTCCCAGGAAAAGCACTATCAGCCCCCCATTTACGACTACCAGGGCATCACCTCCGCCTTAACAGTTTGTGCTACATGGGCCCGTAATTTAAGGGCAGTACCCTTCAGCCCCAAATTTTTTTTTCCGATCTGTTGTAGAAAGCTTTTCCCGGGTTTTTTTAAAAAGCAGCTTTTAAGTTTATCCTCTTTTAAAACCCTTTGGTTTTTGGGCCCCAGATTTTCCTCAAATTTTTTCATACCCAAAAACACTTCTCGTTTTAATACTGCTTGTACTAGGTTTTTGGGATATCCCGCACAAGGAGCGTGACAAACCAATTTTTCCCCCCAAAAAAGACAATTTAAACCCCTGTAAGCCCGTTTGTTTGACTGACCACAAGACTACCACAGCTCATAATTTAATTTAAAAAGGGTTTATTTACTGCAATTCTACTTCAACCTCTTGAATTTTTATATTAATAACCTTAAATGAAACCTAGCTATTTTTATTTCTGTTTTTTAACTCTTTTGATAGGGGCAGCTTACCGTCACGTTCCGAAATTTTTTAAAGTTTTTGTTTTTAAAAGGGGGCCTACCCAAAACCCCAAACCTTTACAGTCTGCTTTAAATTTTCCAAAAAGTTAGAAACCAGTCCCCGGGGGTTTGGACCAGTCAAGGGGTTTGGGCCATCAAGGGTTTTGGGCCCGTCAAGGGGTTTTGACCAGTCGTCTCTCTGAAACAGGGGGGTCACTTTTTAAAACATAAAGGTCGGTAAATTTTGGTAAAAATAAGGGATTTTGGTTATTACCCAGTATATTGTTTTGATGATAAAAGTAAAACTTTGGGAAGACCTGAATTATTAAAAAAAGGTAGTCCCCTTTTTTTAAAATTAAAAAACCCTTGGGCTTTTTTATTTTTTTTTTTTGCAAAAAATTAAGGGCAAAACACAAAGGGAGGTGAAATTTTGGGGGAAGGCCCTTTTTTCTGTAGTTAAGGGGTTTGAAGGGGAGGGTTAATATAAAATTAAGTTTCTGATTTAAGAAAAAGGGGAAATGAAAGACCCCCCACAAAATTTAAAACTGGTATTTCATCCCTGTCTGCTTTTTGGGGTATCCATTTTTCTACACAATGTCCTAGTATGAAAAAAAATCTTTTTTAACTTTGGGTGTAAAGGGGAAAAATTTTTTTTAACTTTATAGGTTAGTTTTTGATTTTTTTGGGAGTGTGTGCTTTAGGAGATTGTTTTAAAACGGAGTTTTTTTTAAATTTAAAAGGTAAAAATTTGTTTTTAGGCCTTTTTTGGGCTTTAAAATTTTCATAGGGGAATAAGGGGAAATAAAGAGTGATTGGCCGGGGTTATGGGCAGTGTTCTGTTGGGGGTTGCAAAAGTTTTTGGGGGAAATTCAGAATTTTTTTTTTTTTGAATTTTTTATGAAAAAAAAATTCTAAGAATTTTTTTTGAAAAACCCCCGGGAAAATAAAGGGGGAAAATTTATCTTTTTTTTTTTGGTAACCACCCTTAACTCTGCATGTTTAAAATTTAAATTATGTTATCCGAAAAATTTTAATTTTCGGGGTATTGGTTTTTTAATATTGTGAGTGGGCTCCTGTAGGAAATTTGTTTCTTTCAAGAGTTTGGTTGGTAATTTGGGGCGAAGATTTTTTAAGGTTCCTTTTGGGGGTTGGGGGAAATAAAGAAAAAAGGGCCAGGACCTCTGGGGGAACAAACGTATTTCG
The DNA here is from genome assembly GCF_026875155.1 of Cherax quadricarinatus. Classification (NCBI taxonomy): domain Eukaryota; kingdom Metazoa; phylum Arthropoda; class Malacostraca; order Decapoda; family Parastacidae; genus Cherax; species Cherax quadricarinatus. Next base: position 13,042 of record NW_026481125.1, read on the forward strand.
AAGTTGCCCCATTTTGGAAATTTTTTGGTTTGTTGTTAGGTAAAAATTTGGTTTTAAAACGGGGTGTTTCCCCCTCTTTTTTTTATGGGTGTTGGACTTTTTTTAAAGAGGACATTGTCCTTGCAATTTTTTTTTGGGTTTGTTTTCCAGGAATTTTTTCAATTGGGACTATTTTTTCTTTTGAGGAAAAGGGGTTCTTGAAAAAATGTGTTTATAATTGGCACTTTTTGTATTTTTATTAGGGAAAAAAAGGGCCAAGGTTGGGGAAATGTTTTTGGTTTGTGGGAAAGGTGTTTTCGTAAAATTTTTTTTTCGAAGATTTTTGAGGGGTTTAAAAAGGGGAAATTTTTGGGGCAAGTATTCAACTGTTTAAATTTCTTTTGGACCCCGGGGTTATTTTTTTTTTTGAGTGTAAATTTTTGGATTGTTTAATAGACTTTATTTTTTTGGTAATAAAGGGGGGTTTTAAAGGTATTTAAATTTTTCCCGTTTTGTTTTTTTCAAATTTTGAGAATAAATTTGGTTTGTAAGAAACTCTTTTGGTTTCGGGGGGGTCCCCCTGCTATTTTTGGGTAGGGAAGGGGGAGTTATTTTTGTTGGTTCAAGTTGGATATATTGAGTTTTTGAAAAAAGGGTGGAAGGGAAAATTTTCCTGCCTTGTTTTTGTGGTGTTTTAAATAAGGGAGATTCTATTTTTTTTCGGGAGCGGAACTTTTTTTGTTCCCGGGAATTTTTTGGGGGGTCACGGTTTTTTTTTACCTAAGTGGAAAGAAATATATTTTTTGGGGCTTTTTGTGGGGGGGGGGGGGTTACGGAAATTTTTTGTTGGGTCTTTTTTTGAAAATTTTTGGGGTTTTGTTTTTTAACCCCTGTAAGTTGGTAACTTTATAATACAATTTTTTTCCCTTTTTACCTTTTTGGGGAAAAGAGTAATTTTTTTTTTTGGTTAAAAAATTTCGGGGACGGCCCCTTTAAACCTTTTCGGAACAACCAAAAACCCCCCCCCAAATTTTCCCCCTCGGCCCAAATCCCTTTTCGACCTCACAACTTACCCATACTATCCAGACCAGTAGGATGGGTAGCACACACAATACGGGGCTACTATTAATTGTGACGTATAGATTTTTTATTTTTAGCTGAATGAAGGGGGGGGTAGGATACACCTGGAACATCCATCAAGAAAACTTTTTATACTAACCCACCACTACCAGATTTTCTCGGTGGTCACTTGAGGAGCTGGATCACTCATAACCTATCAATTTACAACACAACACCACTGGCCACATAGGTTTGTTATAACTAGAAGGGTTATTTAACTGTGGGTGTTGAAAATCCTTATTTCCCCTTCACCATCTCATTTTCGATGTCCTTTTACACCAACACGGTTCTCATTCCGCGGGACGGGGACCCGGTTTTGCCCCGGGTTTAGAAATCGTGGATCAATGAGTTTCCTTTCCCTGCCTCGGAAAAAAAGGGCTAATTTGTTCACTCGAGAAAGGCGATTTTTTTCACATCCCGCATTCTCTTAATTTAATGTTTATTATCACTGTTTACATTCCCATTCACAAGACATTTAACGCTCATAACTATTAACAAATTAAGGCACTCCTTTAAAAGATCTAGGCCGATGGGGAAGATTAACACACGGGTATTTCCCCTGGACACACACACCATGGCCCGTGCACCTCCCACCCCCGTCGAACATTATTCACTATTTTACCACCCCCTTTACATTGACCCCCCAAAATCACGTTCCCTCACTCTTCACTAGGGACAGTCACGACACTTCCTATTATAAATTGAGGCCCATACGACCCTTTGGGCTCCCCGAACGCCATTTCCCCCTTCCCCGGTTTTCCTCACCTCCTACCACATTAAAAACAATCCCCTTCCTCCCCCGCACATCCCGCAGCCCCAAAGGGGAACTTTTGGTTTCTACTCCATTTTTCAAATACATTTTACTCATTGGCACATAAAACACCTATTAGGGCCTATATTTTTCAAAAAATTAAAAATTTTCCACACTGCGGCCGGGGGAAGTCGTTGTTAGACGACTTAAATTGCGTCTTCCCCCAGGAGACCGTTCCAGCCCTCTCAGTTTGGGCCTGCGTTTTCCTAGGGGGTTCTTACTACAGTTTTTTTTGCATTCCCCGGGTCAGTGTCTTCAAATCACTCGTTCATTTTCCCCCTTGGGTTTCCATCGCACTGGATTGAACACCATTTAATTCTAAGAATTAATTTTTAAAGGTACCAACTTTCCTGACCACGCCCACAACACTTTGAGTTTCTGACAACACCTTGTGCATCTGGGTATAATTAACTACCTTCCCCAAAGGGCCACAGTGTTCGTGTTGTTCATATCAATTAACCCAAAAAGTCACCTGGTTAAATTTTTTTCTGTGGGTTACGCCTCTGGCGACCATAAAATTTTCCGTAGTTAAGAAGATATTTTTTAGCCACACATCAGACCAAGAATAATTCCCTTTATTTAACATTTTGAATTTTCACTAAACACATCACGTTATTATAATCCTCTCACTTCCCTCGGATTTCTCTAAGATAGGCGCAGCTTCTAACCTTTTCCACATATTGGGTGGGGGGAGTCAGTATCTCCCGCAGGAGTGTCGCTCATGTATAAAAGGGGGCGATTGTTCCCCCTTTCGATTCTCTGCCTCCACCAACACGCCCAGAACCCCCTCCAAATCAATTTTTTCCTTGTACACCTTATGAAGACATCTTTTCACACCATCATTCTTTCGTACAGCCTCCCTCCGGGGGCTCGGGAGTAAAAATTTCCAACACCCCTCGTGGGTAACAAAACTGTCATCATCACTCCTTTTTTAAATTTTCATCAATTTTGACACCCCAAAAAAATTGGGGCATTACTGAGATCATAAATTTTGGGACAGATCGTCTAGCTGCAAATTTCCGGAAAAGCGTATAAACGTTCTGCGACAATCCTGACCACTTCTAGATGAACGCCCTAGTAGCTGTCAAGAAAAATGACATACATACCCCTTAAAAGGGACACCATCGAATACCCGTCAAAATGTTTGGGCCCACTATAGTCCACTCCGGCACATAAAAGGGTTTTTTCCCAAACTGCACGTTTTCCTTGGGCGGGTGGGGACCGGGGTACAGTAGGTTCGCACCCAAACCCGGCGACATTTACACACGATTTGATAACCCCCTTTACCTTTGCCGCCCTTTGGAATCCAGAAGGTTTCCCGAAACATTTTTAAAAGTATCCTGTACCCCACCTGCATCACTTATTATGGGCATTAAAGACAATAAAGGGTTGTCAGGTGAGATTTTGGGCAGCAAGATGGGGTGTTTAGCTTTTTCCCCCCCAATTCCTTTTTGTAACCTGCCTCTGCACCTAATTACACATCCCTAAATACACCCCCACTTTTCTATTTTTGAGCCTTTCAAAAATTTTTTTTTTTCCCTCCATCATAATTTTAATCTCACCCCTGTAGGTTTTCTTCTTGTACCCTCTGTACCAGTATTTGGGGGGGAGGGGGAAAATTATGTAATTTTCATCTTATTTAAAATTTAAACACTAACCGGGTCACACAACGCTTAGGTAAGGAAGAAAACCGTTCATATCAATGGCTAAGGGGGGACTCTGACCGGGGGGGTGCTCACCGAATTTCACAGGAGCAATAGTCCTTTTTGCACCTGCCATTAATTTTGCCCACCACCAAAACTTGGCCCCTTTTTTAAACCACGATAAAGCACCCACAAATTTTTCATAAGTAAAACCTCGAGACAAAAGTCAGCTGGGTTCTCGTCACCAGGAATGTGTTTAAAAGGTTAACTATGCAACCCAAAACGGGTGTTTTCCCTGCATTTGATTGATTTCAGCGCTCTGTTTTTACATACACAATCTTACGTTACCATACAAACCATTGTAAGGATACCTCGTTATCAGACCAAATTACGGTGTCGCTGTATTTTCTCTCGCATTTATTCTATATAATTGGGTAATTTTACACCACATAAATGGCCGTAATTTTCCCAAATGGGTAAGGGGCGTGATTTTTTGGGGCCACCTAGCCTTAGCTAACAAGAGAAAGGCACTATTACATTGAAGGTAAGCGACTGCTCCATATGCTAATTTTAAGCATCGCAAAAAAAAAGTGGAGTACATTTTCTCCTCTTTAAATGCCACATTACGGGGGAACTTCAACATTGGGAATTTTTACATATTCCCCTATTATTCTTTTCCACCTTTTAACAAATTCCTCAGGTAGGGTTTCATCCCAAGCACACTTAAGCTTCCCGCTTCTTGTATCAACAATTTTCCTCTTAGGTAAGTGGGGACACTAAACCATGGGTCGAAGCATTTGAAACTTCTCAAGCAAGACCTCTTGGTTAATTTATTGGGTGCGTAGTCATTTGGCTTTAAAGATAACAAGTCCCCCGGTTCCCCAAATCAGTCCCCGCACATTCTATATTTTGGGCACTTCAAATCCCGGGGTTTTCTTTATTTTTGAACTCTTAAAGTGGACGAATTACTGTTCCATTCCCTCAGGGGCATATTTTTCACCTTGCTTATTTCATTAGCCCCTGCTATAGCTCTTATTCCTCTTCAGTAGGGCGTCACCCCCAGGAAATTGTCCCCAAAAATTGTTTTTTCCCCTTACTCCACTCAGTGGACCCCCGTACGCTTTAAGGTGTGCATTTTTCGTTTTCCTTGGGGTAGGAACGGGCTGGGGGAGCACCAAACAATACCTCCTAAGCGAAAAGTCTTCAGGGGGCTAAGTTGGTCACCAGGATTCTCGGGGCCCAAAAAACCTATGCAATCCCGGTCAGCCCCTGCAGACCCACTCTCAGGAAAGCTTTACTTAGTCTGCCTAAAGGCATAAATCTTAACCTGAAATTTAATAGTATGTCTCCCAGTTTTTCCGTCAACGACGGCCTGTCATCAAACATCATTCAAACTAGGTACACTTTTTTTACTCCTGGCACTACAATTTAAAAACAACCCCAAGGAGTGGCTTAGAATCCTTCTTCACTCCGTGGTGGGCAAAAAGTGACCTTTAAAACTGGGGTTTTTCGGGGGGTCCTCCTCATAAAATTTTTTATTTAACTGCCTTAAATATCATCGTAAGCACAACAGTTCTGGGGTCTTTTCTCAATTTGGGACGGGCCTTTAAATTTCCATACGCCATCCGTAATAGTTGTAGGTCGGGTGGTTCAGTTCCCCGGGAATCTCACCCAGTATTGTCCAATTCCAAATTAAAATCCTTCTGGTATTGTTCTTGAGTAAAGGAACATCTGGACTTTTCATTTTTCATTGATCCCTACGTCCAATTCCCATAATTTATAACAGGGCAACTTCCCCTATTGAAGTAATTTACACTGGGGGAAACTTCATGATAAGACACACCGTAACTGTATTTTTGGATTCCCCCAGCATTCTTAAACTACAAGGGAAACCTGCCATACATCACGTGCCCTCCGGGGGTCCTTTGAAGGGTGACTCCACATTTCTTTTTATACCCTTTTCAAAGGTGGATAAGGGCACTACCTATCAAAAAAACTATTGGCCCCCCAATCATTATTTTTTTACCAAAGGTGCCAAAACACCTTACCAAAGCCTTTTATAGCGTTACCCAAACCCCCCATGGTAGATTTTTCTCGGGGGCCTATCCACAATTACGGCATTTAAAACTTTTTTTCCTCATTTCCCAGCCGACTTACATAAACATGTCGTAGACTGGGGCCCTTTTATTCGAAGAAAGCCAATAGCTTGAGTATAGCAGGTCTCCCATTTTTACCTTCCCCCCCATTTAAGCAGTTACGTTTTATGAAGGTACGTTGTGATCCCCCGATCCATAATCGTTTTCAGTTTTTGGGTTTTCCCGTTTATCATTAAAAACCACTCCAACACGGCAAAGCTACCTCAGCTAGGGGCCCTCAAAAACCGACGTTAGCTGCAATCTTTACGTGGGCTACTGTTGTGTCGGGTTTATCACATCAGTCATTTTACCACATTACGATTAGAATCTGCCCTTAAACATAGCTAGTGGGGGCTTTCCCTTTTTACCTAAACAATAGTGCAAGTTTACCGGCAATTTCCCTTTCATTATGATTTCCTAACACCTATACATCAGCAAGCTCTTCCAATCTTTCCCACTTTACATCCCTGAAATTTTAGGCATTACAGTTTTTTAGAGAAATGATACTGTTCAGAAATACAATCCCCTTTCTTGCCTGACCTCTTTTTCAAATGGGCTCCCTTATTGTTACTTCCTCCTCTTGCTTGGGGGTGGAGAACCACTATAACTGCACCTTCACTTGATACCCTAGTAACCCCTTAGTAGGGGCTTAGGATTATTGATATTAGGTAAGTTTTCCTTTTTTGGGCTTTGGAGGGGGGCACTGGGGGCTGAGACGTGGGTATTCCTAAGGTAAGGGTTGCTGATCTGCAGTTGGAAATTTGTCTTTCAGTCCCACTCTTATTTCTTCCAACCTGAATAACCCTTGTGAAACTGTTAGATAACCACTCATGGGCTTGGTTTAAATTTTTTCTGAATCAAGGCACTCAACAACCCCTCTGCTCCCTCCAGATCATATTATTCTCAAGGTCTTAAGAGTGCTTCTAGTTTGATCCCAAATTTCGTAAATTTTGCATTGGATCGGAGCTTCAAAATTACCAAATTAAACTACTAGTCCACCTCTTTTTTTCCAAGTTACCGTAAGTGACCTCCCCAAGTCAACTGCCTCACTATAGGGGTCATCTACATTTGGGGAAAGCTTTTTTGAGAACAGCGCATCTCCCCCTTTCTTGTCCCCCTTTTAAAAAGCATAATTTTAAAACTTGCAAGACACCCTAATGAAAGACTGCTTTAAAGATAGACCCAAAACCCTCCCAGGGTTTTTCCCGGATTAAAAAACAGGCAAAATAATTCTGGAGTTTTGGTAGATGTTCTGATTTCCTTATAGTTTTACCAACACATTGTTTTACAACCCTTTACCTTCTCCAAAGCCTTAGTTTTTTCAGGGCACAATTTGCCCCCCTTCTAATGTTTACCAGCATCGCTCCCTTTCAACATCTGCACAATTTTCTAGCACCTTTTTTTAAGTCTTTAAACCACAATCTAATGACTCATGTCTTTACTAAAGGGATCTAGGTTAGCTTTAATTCATCAGGGGGTTTTTCCCTTTCTTGTTTTTTAACTCCTACACTTTTTGTATATTAGTAAAATGACCCTTTCCAGCTGTAGTGACGCTTTCTTTGCTTTTGGGATCCGGGCTTGCCACGCACTAAACTTCCCAACCCAGCCTGGTTAGGGAATTAAAAACACCCCATTTACTACTTAATAGACGCCTTTTAAAGTAAAAATTCTTGCACTTTTCTCTTTTATAAATCCTCCACCCCTGTCAGCAATTTATTGGGGTAATTATCATCCATCACACGATCGATTTAAAATTTGCACCCACACCGACTTCCTTCAATCAGTCACTTAATTATTAATAATTAATTAATTTAATTTTTTTTACTATTGCTCCGGTTCCGAAGGGCCAGCGGGGAGATTTGGAAAATTTTTTTAGGTGTTTTATCTGTAGTACCTCAACATTATATACATACAAGTAATCTCATGGAGACAACCAAAATTTTTTTACCGTAGTCACCCCGTGTAGACATGTAGAAAACTTAACCCCTGGTCACTACAGGTGGCCCCTTCGACCTCACAAACTTTTCCCAAATTTTCCGAGACCGGATGGATTGGGGAGCACACACAAGTACGGTGCTACAGTTTAATTTTGACGTAAAAATTATATTAGTTTAGCTGAATGAAGGGGGGTAGGAACACCTGGAACATCCATCAAAAAACATTTTTAAAATAATTCCCACCACTTTCCAAGTTCTCTGGGTCACTTTAGGTAGCTGGGTACTCATAACCTTTTAATTAAACACAACACCACTGGCCAGCATATTTTTTTATAATAGAAGGGGTTTCTTTAAATGTGGTATTTATAATCCCTTTTTTCTTCCATTCACCACTCATTTTCATTCCGTTACAAACCGACACGGTTCCATTCCGGCAGGGCGAGGGATCCGCGGTTTTTCCCGTTTTTGAAACGGGATCAATGACTTCACTTCCCCGCCTCGGAACAAAAGGGTCTAACTTGTTCACATCGGAGCAAGGGGACTTATTTCACATCCCGTTCCCCTTAACTTTAAAGTTATTATCACGATTACATTACCATTACAAGACATTAACGTCTCTAACTAAATAACAAATTTAAAGGGCACTCCATTAAAAATCGAGGGCCCATGACAAGATTAACAACCCCCGGGTATTTTTCCCCGACAAACACACCATGGCCGTGGGACCTGCCACCCCCCGGTCGAACATTTTTCACTAATTTTACCACCCTTTACATTGATCCCGTAAACACGTTCCCCCACTCTTCACTAGGAAGTCACGACACTTCCTATTATGAATTGAGGCCCAATCGATCCTTGGGCTCCCCGAACGCCGTTTCCTCCTCCCCGGGTTTCCTCACCTCCCACCACATTCAAAACAATCCCCTTTCCTCCCCCGCACATCCGCGCACCCCCCAAGGGGGAACTCTTGGTTCAAACTCCTTTTCAAATCTTTTTGACTCATATGGGACAAAAAACACCTATAGGCGCTATAGTTTCGGAAAATTAAAAAATTTTTCCCACACGGGTTATGTACCCTTCGTGGGGGGCTTTTGGTTTTTTGTTTTTATGGTTTTTGAGAATGTGGGTTAGCCAGGGACTTTTTCGTCCTACTGTCACTTTTATTTTTTTTTTTTAGGGCAGTGCTTGTTATAGAGGTATTGGTCTTATAACGGGGCATCCCCCTTCAAACAGAACTGTTTTCCCAACTCCTTGCACTCAAAGTGTCCATGTTCAAAGGGTTACATTTTAATTGTAACTGATTCTCTGTCACCCAAAAATGCCTCAATCTTAAGTAAAAGTGGCATGCTTTGTCAGAAGCCAGACATAGGTATGGTAAGAGGGACAGTGGAGTCAGAGGCACATGCTGTGGATTCCACTCACATTGGTCTTCAGATTTAAATTTGATTTTGCCACCGAAATGGAAATTTTTTTGTGCCCACCCCCTATCCTCCCGTGACGGTAGCACGACATATGGATCACAAAAGCCTGGGGAAAAGGCCCCAAAGGGGTTTAAAAGGAAACATAGGATTTTTATCTACATATCTAATCACTTTCTGTTACAACAATTTAGGAAATTTCTTATAATCTGGTAACTATTTTCATTAATTAAAAATCTTTACATGTCACATAGGTTATTATACTGTCCGTCCCCTGTATTCCTCAATAAGTGGACAATTAAACACATGTGTTTTAAGAGAGTGACCATATGCCTGATCACATAATTTTTCATTTTGTTGATCTCACTGTGTTCTCCCAAAATCCAGAATACTTTTAAAACCAAACCCCAAGCCCCCACTACAACATCACATCGTTAATTTTCAAGTTTCCATAAAAATACTTATCTACTTCATGTATCATAGTGGGGTTATAGATCAAATCAGGGCTTCAACAGCATTCCTATAACAATCATTTTTTTTTTACTTTCTCCTAATATTTTTTTCCTAATGCTAGACACAGTTTTTACCAAAATCATATTCTAAAAATTTCCTTCGGTACTCTTCTTGTTAACATATCAACTTTATTTTGAAGGAGTAATCCAAATTTTGATGGGATCCATAGCAATTGTACATTAATTTCCCTTTTTCCCTAATTTTTGATACAATCTGGCTTCCCCCAAAGAGCATGTTGGGAGTCATTTTATGATCAAGAGCCTTTTAAAGTGACTAAAACATAAGTGATAGAGTCAAGCTCAGGTCATAGGTTAGCTTTTGCACCATTAGGATTGCAAAAATTCAGTTTGCAGTGTAGACGCCCAGTTGTTAATTCTTATGCCTAACTCAACAAATTATATCGTTCTTAACTAGGGAGGTGGCAACAAGAGCAGATGCAGCCCTGCCAGAAGACTCCTGTTTAGATCCATCATGTATATAACTTGTGATAACTTATTACTACCGGCTAGGTGAGAAATTTCTTCATGAGCAGTTGCTCTAACAAGATATTTAAGAAGGGATTACTAGCAATGAGCTTCTTGGGAGGGACTTGTAAGGTATGTGATATAAATGAACACATCTTCCATGGAGGGGTGAAATGCTCTTGTTGCCTACAGTGATACAGTTCATGCAGGTTATAAAACTTAATGCAATTGCACGTTTTCACAATCCATTTAGATCTGTGTGTATTTACCTCTAGACACTTGGTAAGATTCACTGTGACAGTGTCTGGTTCGTTTCTCAACATTCTAATACCGAGTACAGTGTAATTCAACAATCTATCACTGATACTAGAAATACCAAGCTCCTTCCTCATGTTAAAACTTTGTAGATCTGGGACAGCCAAGAATAATTCTGAGAGCTTCATTTTGCATTAACTCCAAGGGTCGGAGAGAACTTTCTCTAGCTAATATCAACATGGGAGCAGCATAATCAATTAAGGACCTAACATAGGCTATGTACATCATTCTCACGATTCTCACATTAGCACCATAGTTGGGATTGTAGCCAGCAACAGCTTTGAGAGCATTTAGCCTAGCTTTGCATTTCTTGTTTAGTTGTGGTATAGTGGATTTGTTAAAGGGTACATCTACACCAAGACATCTGTAAGTTTTAACGTAGCTAATGATTTCACCCTGCAAATAGATGGGTGGGGGATGTCGTTTGCTTGTTAAGATCTTTGTTTTAGAGGAAGATATGAGGCCTAGTCGATTACAAATTGCTTGAACTTCATTAAGAATGGTATTCATCTTCTTATGCCCTGTTGTGCTGTATAGTCCTTGTGGCTTAGCGCTTCTTTTTGATTATAATAATAATATGCCCTGTTGTATGGAGCATATCATCAGCATAGCTTATAGCTATATGTTTAGGTGAGACAGGTTGAGCATTTAGGAGAGCATTAATCAGAATATTAAATAGCATGGGACTAAGAACTCCTCCCTGCGGTGTACCTAAAGCATTTCTTTAGAATCACTTCTGAAGCCTTGAAGGGACAGAGGAATACCTAATTTGAAAAATTTTCAT
>NW_026481136.1:0-23877 GCF_026875155.1 Cherax quadricarinatus
TCTTACCCACCACTACACCATTTTAACTTGCTACTCCCACTTACACCTACTACTCCATTTACACCTACTACCACCTTTAAACCCTGACTACTACCATCTTACACCTGACTACTACCATTTACCCGACTACCCCCTTTTAAACCCGATTCTACCATTTTACACCTGACTAACTACCATCTTATACCTGACTACACCAACTTACACCTGACTACCCACCATTTTAAACCCTGACCCCCCCTTTTACCCCTGATACTACCATCTTAAAAGACTCCCACCATTTATACCGGGTCCTCCATTTTTTAACCTGAACCCCCATTTTTATACCGACTCCTACCATCTTACACCTGACACACCTCTTCCCTGATACTGCCATTTACCCCTGACACTACCCGACACCTGACTCCTACCATCTACCGGCCCCTCCCAAACTACCCCTGACTCCTACCATTTTACCCCGACTACAACCATCTTACACCTGACTACTACCATTTTATACCGTTTCCCTCCATTTTACAACTGACTACTCCCATCTTACCCCTGACCCTACCATCTTACAACGACTACAACCATCACACCTGACTACACCATTTTACCTCTACTACCATCTTATCCCTGTTTCCCTACCATCTTCAACTGTTACTCCATCTTACCCCTACTCCTACCACCCTTAACCTGACACCCCCATCTTACCCCTGACTCTCCCATCTTTACCTGACTCCTTGCATCTTTACCCCTGACTATACCATTTTTCACCGACTATTACCTTTTTAAACCTGATATACCATTTTACACCTATATACCATTTACACCTACCACCACCATCTTATACCTGATCCTACCATCTTACACCTGACTCTACCATTTAACCTGACTACTACCATCTTACATCTGACCCTATCATTTACCTGACTACTGCCACTTACACCAAACTACTACCATTTTACACCTGACTCCTACCATTTTACCCCTGACTCCTACCTCTTTACCTGACTCCTACCATTTTACACTAAAACCCCATCTTACACCTGACTACTCCCATCTTTACCTATTCCTCCCATCTTAAACTAATACCATCTTACACCTGACCCTTTCCATTTTAAACAACTACACTACTACCATTTTACACCTGACTACCACCATTTTTTACACCTAATACTACCATCTTATACCTGATTCACCATCTACAACTGATACTACCATCTTACCCTGACTCCTCCATCTTACCCTGACTACCACCACTTACCCCTGACACATCCATCTTAAACCTGACTCTACCATCTTACACCTGACTACTACCCCCTTTATATCTGATTCCTCCCATCTTACACCTGACTCCTACCATTTACACCTGACTACTACCATCTTACACCTGACTCCTCCCATTTACACGACCCCTACCATTTTACACCTGCTCCTCCCATCTTACCCCTGACACTACCACCTATCCCTTTTCCCACCACTTATCCGACTATACCATCTTACACCTGACACTACATCTTACACCTACCCCTACCATTTTACACCTGACTCCTACCATCTTACACCGATACTCCCATTTTTAAACTAAATTCCTACCATTTTGCACCTACACTCCCATTTTAACCTGACTACTACCATTTTCCCCCTGACCCCTTTCCATCTTACACCGACTTACCATTTTACACCTGACTCCTACCATTTTAACCTAATACTACCATCTTACACCGCCCCACCATTTACCCCTGACTCCCCTTTACATTTAAACACCATTTTAAAAACACCTGACTCCTACCATCTTACATATACTACCATTTTTCACCTGACCCTACATCTTAACCTGACCCCTACCCTTACACCTGACTCCCCATCTTACCCCTATACACCATCTACCCTGATATACCATCTTCCCCTGACTACTACCTTTTACACCTGACTACTACCATTTTACGCCTACTACTACATCTTACACCGACACTACCATCTTACACCTAAATCCTCCCATCTTACACCTAACCCTACCTCTTACACCGATACTACCATCTTAAACCTGACCCTACCATCTTTACCTGACACTACCATTTACCCCTGACTCCTACCATCTACCCCTGACACCTACCATTACACCTGATACTCCCATCTTACACCTACTCCTACCATCTTACCCGACACTACCATTTATACCTGATTCCTCCCCTTTTACACCACTACTCCCATCCACTACTACTACCATTTTACACTTGACCCCTACCATCTTCACCGACTCCTACCATTTTACACCTGACACACCATTTTCCTGACTCCTACCACTTCACCTGACAACAACCATCTTATCCACTACTCCCATTTTACACTGTCCTACCATTTTAAACCTGACTCCTACCCTTACACCTAAATACACCATTTTCACCTACTACTCCCATCTTACACCTGACTATACCACTTACCTGACTATACTATCTTAACCTACTACTACCACTTACCCCTAAACAACTACCATCTTACACCTACACTACCATCTTACACCGACCCTACCTTTTTACACCTGACTACTACCACTTACACCTGATATACCTTTTACACCTGACCCCTACCTTTTTTTTTTTTAACCTGCTCCACCATCTCACCTGATACACCATTTTTACACCGATAAACCACTTACCCTCTCTACCATCTTACACCTGACTCCTACCATTTTACACCTGTACTCCCATCTTCCCCCTGACTACACCATCTTACCCTATACACCATCTTACGCCTGACTACTACCATCTTACCCTGACTACAAACCAACTTACCCGAGTACTACCATCTTAACCGACTCCTACATTTTAAACCCCTGCTCCTACCATTTTTACCTGACTCGGGTTTTCTTGGCACGAGTGAACACAAGTTCAACAGTCGGGGAGGAGGTAGGAATTACTCCGTAAACCCTTTTTACACCAAAAATATTTACCCCAAAGAATTTACACATTTCAGCAGTTAAAAGCTGTTTTTTTTTTCCTAACGTTTTAAAATTTTTTCAATGTTTTCTTATTTTTCGTTCTTATTGTCATTTTATTCACCTTTTTCATTATTATATTGCTGGTTATTATGTTTCGTTCTCACAGTTTTTTTTTATTTTTCTTTTTTTTCGATCTTATTCTATAGAAATCACGTTTCCATCTTATTCTCAAGTTTTTATTTTTCGTTCTTTTTCCCCATTTTTTTCTTTATTTTCATTCCTATTCCCATTTTCACATTATGCTTCTTTCTTATTCTCACAGTTTTTCTTTATACTCGTTTTTTTTTCCCCCACAATATTTGTTTCGTTTTTTCTCATAATTCTCGTTTCTTTCACTTTTTTTCCTTTTTATTCTCCATAAAATTCAAACCATCTCATTTTTGTCACAAAATTTAGCATTTTTTCATAAAGATGACTTACTTGTAAGTCTCTCAAAAAATTGAAAAAATTTTTAATCCCAAAGATTTCCTCGAATTCCCACAAATTTTTCCATTAAAGATGTCACTAACTACACTGTTTGCCCCCAACATTTCACCCAAAGGCGAGTAAAATAATCGTGTGTCTCCTAAACATTCCAATTTTCACCGGGAGAAAAGAACGGGGGGGTCGCTTTTGGGAAATTAAATTTTTTTTGGGGGGAAAATTTATTTCCCACGCGGAGCCCCGGTGGAGTCAGCCTGTTGTTTTACATCACGAGCTTTGTTTAAAAGGGATCAGCGGTCCTTTTAAAAGAACATTTTGATCTTTGTTTAAAATCACTGATTTTTTTTTAAAAGGGACAGTTGTTTTTGTTTAAAAGGTTCAGGATTTTTTGTTTAAAAGGCTCAGCTGTTTTTTGTTTACAAGGATCAGCAAATTTTTATTTACAAGGCTCAGTGATCTTTTTTACAAGGCTCAGGGGGGGGGTGTTGGTCTTTTTCTCCCTACGCACTTTTGTGTTAAACTCTGCGGCCAAACAATTCCGTCACGTAAAATCGGGTTAACCAGAATATGGATTCATAGTTGCCCCGATCTATTCCTGGTCAGACCCTTGAAAGAGGTAGTATATGTAGTAGCAACAGTAGTAGATTAGTAGTAGTAATAGTAAAAATAAATAGAAGTGCGTATATAATAGTGGTAGTAGTAATAGTATAGTAATAGTAGTATAGCACCAGTTGTGTAACAGTAGTATATAATAGTAGTAACAACAGTAGTAGTAGTAGTAGTAATAGTAAAATAAGTCCCTAGATTTTAGAAGACTGGCGTGGGGCATCCTGGGGCAATTGAAAATTTAAAACCCAAAATGCCAGCATAAAAAGGGGGCTTTTATGTAGAGTTTTTATGTGTCAGCTGGGGCCTGAAAACCTTTGTACACGTACAAATAAAAGATTATCATTTTTATTTTTTTTATAATAGTAAAAAAAAGTGCAATATTATTAGAATAGTTATAACAGTTATATTGCTCTTATCGGGGGTGAACATGATTTCGCCAGTGTTCGTTGTGTGAGAATCCTTTTAAATTTGTAAGAAAGGTAAAAAATACCGACAATATAAAAGTTAAGACAAGTGCAATACTGGAATCTTTATTGTAGAGTTTGCCCATCCAGTGGTTTTATCAATAAAGATTCGGGACATAATAGCAGACAGTAGAACATATCAAAAGAGAGGTAACAGTCCCTCCCCTTTGGATTTAGTGTTACACATCGTGGTGGGGGAAACGGGAGCAAAGGAAAGAAAGACTGGGGGTTAATACGCAGTGAAAAGGACGTGTAGAAAGAGAGGATAGCCCCGGGTAGGCGGGTTTCCCCCAATGGAAGTAGGCCCTACCCGGGGGATGGGTTAGTTGTGAGCTGTGAAGAAGGCTTGTAATGCCCTCTGAACGAAGATTCCATGATGCTGCATTTCTGACAAGTTGTGCAAAAAAGGGTATAAAATACCTATTTCCACCGGGGAACCGCCCTACCAGTGATTCCCCGTCTGCTACAGTTTTTTCCCCTGACGCCTATATAACCGCCCATCTTCTTGCCTTCCCCAGATTCTTTTCCACCACGAGCTTGAACACTAACCCCAAAGGCGAGGACTGATTACCCCATCTTTTTAAAATAATTTCTTCTGCAATTAGTCCTAAACGTATTGAAAAGCCAGGAATGGCGAAACGTCTACAATAAAGATATTCTTAAAGTTATTTTTTGTACTACAAAGGTTACGGGTAGTTTTTAATTATTTTTGGACTCAACAAATAACAAAATAATTAGTTTTGAACCCCAATAATAAATAAAATTTATATAGTAAAAGAACCCACTAAACACAACGCAACACTGACCCCCTCAACACACCTTAACCACCCAAAAAACCGACTTGGTAAACCCTTTTTATCCCAAGGTTACATTAGCATGTCAGCCACAACACCACACCGGGGGGGGCCGGGTAAGCTGGGGGGGTTCGGGTGTAGGGGGGTTTTGGGTTTGGGGGTTGAATCCTATCTTTTTCTATCATCCAAGGGGAAGTAGAAGTCGGGGGAGCACAAGGGGAGGGAAAGGAGAAAGAGTGAGAGAGCATTGGTACATCCTATTGTGGTTGCAAGGGTCGATTCACACTTCTGGCCCAGCCTCTATGTGTGTGTGTGTGTGTGTGTGGGTTGGTGTGGTGTGTGTGTGTTGGGGTTGTGTGGGGGTGTGTGTGTGTGTTGTGTGTGCGTGGTTTTGGGTGTGTGTGTGGTGTGTACACAAACAATACTATCCTCATGTCAACGGAAGATCACGACAGCCGCCTTCCCAGGTGCTGTATCTCCCTACTTTTCCCCTTCAAGGGAAAGTCTAGCTACAGTCGTTCCTTGTACAATCTACCCGGACTTCCTACTTTTTTTCTGCAACATTGCAAGATCTAAAGATTTTTTATTGGGAAAACCAAAGGCTTGGAGCTAATTTTTTTATAATATATTATATATATAATATATAAATTTTAATATATATAAAAATATATATATAATATATATATATATATATATATATATTTTTTACTGAGAGACTTTTAAAAAATCTTACACTAGGGGTTTTCTTGAAACGTTGTTTTGGGGTTTGGGCCTTGTCCGGGAAATTCAGACCTCATCCCTCGCTATGGGCACTGATTTTCCCCTACCTCCAATTTCCCAAAATTCTATAAAACCCTACGGTTTACGCTACCCAATAAAATAAGAATAATAAAAAAAAAACAGCAATTACAATAATAATAATCATATTAAAAAATATTCATAATAATAATAAAAAAAATAATAAAAAAAAAACGCAATTAAATAAAAAATAATCATAAAAATATTCATAATAAAAAAAATCATAATAAGAAAATGCAAATGTCTCCCGTCTCTTTGCTCTTTACTCTCCTATCCACCTCTCTTGGTGACCTTTGCAAAAGTGACCTTTCACTAGGGCCGAGTGTCCACCTGAGGGTGACATGGACAGGGATAAAAGGGCAAGAGTTGGGTGTGTTGGGTTTTCGACCTAAAACCCTTTTCATCCTATCCTGGGCCTTATCTGACCCCGCCTCTTGGTTTACTTTTTACTCTCACGTTTTAGTGCTTCACAAAATGAAAAAATAATAAAAAAAAATAATAAAAAATAATAAAATAATAATAATAATAATAATAATAATAATAAAAAATAATAAACCTTGAGGACTCTCAAAGGGTTTTTTACCATATTATTATTGTTTTTATTATTAATTTTTATTTTTAATTATTATTATTAATTATTATATTTAAATTAAAACCCTTTGCCTGGGGACTTTTTCACCTTGTTTTCAGGCTGAGGGTTAGGGATGTGGGGGGTTTGTGACTGAGGTAATAGGAGGGGGGAAAACAAGTGGGGGAAAAAGGGAAGACAAGTGGGGAGAACCATGAGGGAGAACGAAAATAGGGAGAGTGGTAGGCAGGTTTTTGTTTACACCCCGTTAAAAGATTTTCGGGAATGTGTCCAAAAAGACCCCTTTCCCCCGCCCCCTGTACACCCCATCCTTACACCACTTACGGTAACCCCCCACCGTGTACACCACTTACTGTAACCTCCCATCCTGTAAAACCCCTTGTGTACACTCCCCCCGTTACACCCTTTCGTGTACACTCCCACCGTGTACACCACTTACTGTACACTCCCCTCCGTGTAACACTTACTGTAACCCCATCCGTGTACACCACTTTTTCACTCCCCCCTTAACCCCTTTTCCCCCATCCTGTACACTACTTATACACACTCCCATCCTGTACACCATTACGTGTACACTCCCATCCCTTACACACTTCACACACTCCCATCCTGGGACACCATTTAAAATAACACAATTTTTGTACACCTCGTAATTGAAGCTCCCACGTCATTTGCGTAAATGGGCTGCAAGGGTATATTTTTGTGTCGCTGTTTGTTGTTGAAGAAAAAATTCTTTGAAGAATGAAATAAAATAATTTATTTAAACCCTTAAAACTTTATTTATCAGAAAATTATCATCACATTTTTGATCATTTATGCAAAAAAAATAACCCTTATTTAATGAAGAAAACTTGAAGACAATCTTAAGAAATTATACGAAGCAGTGATCAAGAAAAATGGCTGCTAGAGTTTAAACTATAAGAGAAATTACACTGAAGCTGATCAAAAAAATCTGCTAAGTTCAAGCTTAAAACTTACACTGAAGCAGTGATCAAGAAAAATGGGTGCTAGAGTTCAACTTAAGATGACCCTTTCACTGAAAACAGTGATCAAGAAAATGGCTGCTAGATTTAAGCTATAAGATATTACAGTGAACGGTGATCAAGAAAAAAGGGGTGCTAGAGTTCAAGCTATAAATGACTTACACTGAAGCATGATCAAAAAAATGGGGGGGTAGAGTTTTTAACTATAAGATGACTTAAAACCCCGAAGCGGTGTCAAGAAAATGGTGCTAAGTTCAAGCTATAAGATGACTTACCGAACGTGACAAGAAAATGGCTGCAGAGTTTTTAACTAAAGTGAAATTTCACGAAAAGGATCAAGAAAATGGTGTAAATTCAAGCTAAAGTGACTTTCACTGTAGTATAATCAAACAAGTAGCTGCTGGAGTTTAATCCAGGCAAATGTAAGATAACACAAATCGAAGAGATGAAGAAAACAGGGTAATGTTGTGAATTGGGGGCATTGGAAAACTTAGGTATTTTTATTTACAAAACTTTTCGCTCACCAGGATTTTTTTTCCAGTTCACCGCAAGATTATGTATTTAAGAATAAAAATAAATTTTTAAATTTTTTAAATTTTATTCCTCTCTTTAAAAAACGGGGGGGTGTTCACTTCCTCAAGGTGAAAGGAATGAAAACTTTCCATCAAAGTAAAGGGGGTGAATACTCTTATCAAAAGCTATGGGGCTGAAAAACTCTTATAAAGGCAATGGACTGAACCCCTTTTATAAAGGTCAAGGGACTGAACACCAAAAATTCCTCTCCGCTTTTTATCACCTCGTCGTTTTTGTTTACAATAAATAAATAAAATATATAAAGAGAAGAAAACAAGCAAAAGAGGGACCTGGGAGTAATCACAACACCGAAACTACCCGGAGTCACAATTCCGAAATCAGAGGAGCAGGGGTTTAGAAAGGTCGCTGTGCCTCTCAAACTACTGAACCACTAAAAAAAGGTCTGGGATGCAATGGAGGACAAAAAATGCAGATGTGTAACATGACTTCGCGAAAGCCTTCGACAAGTGCAATTTTTGGTGTAATAACACACATGAGTGCTGAAGGAATAAAGGGGAAAAATGGGTTGAAAGGTCTTTAACCCCTTTAAACAACAGAACAAAAATAAAGTAAACAGAGTTAAATCGAGGTGGCCACAGTGAAAAAACTCTGTTCCCCGGGGGTCAGTACTCGCTCCCCCCTTATATTTGACAAAGAGACAAACCATATACCGTTGTTCCTTGGCGGACAACCCAAGCGTGGAACCAGTCTTCCCCAAGGGCCACAGAAAACAAATGAAGTTCGATGAAGGCAAATTTCAGTTACTCTGCTAGGGAAAACTTTAGAAAATGCAAGCTCGAGGGGTAAAAACAAATTCTAACTACAAAAAACTCGAAAAAAAAATAATGTGAAGGATACGGGGTAATAAAATCAGGATTTACTTTGAAAATCAAAAAAATGTCATTATCACATCGCAAAGAAAATGATAGGTGGGAAAAGAGATCCTCCAAAACAAGGGATGCCAGGGCCAAAGATATTCCTTTGTCACTTTTTCCTCAAACAGAGTACTACTGTCACTAACACCTTAAGGTAGGAAATTTCAACGGGATTGTACTAAGAACCTTTACTGCACGTATAAGTACAGCAACACCTCATTACTCTGACCCTTTTGAAGTGTTTGACCCGTACTCCCTTTGGGAAAGCAGGGGAAACAGATAAATCTTTGTTTATACGGGAAGTTTGAGGGACTTACCCAAATTCACACAGAAACAAACCCTACAAAGCAAAAAAATCGCCTGGCTGCAATATATCCCCCATTGAAAAACAGGGGGGGCATGAGTACCAGAAGGGAAACATTAAGTGTCAAGAATAACACATAATGTCAAAAGATGAATACACTAAGAGACAACACACATAAGGTGAAATTTCCAACGACCCCGGTGTTGGACAAACCCAGCCCCCTGGTCCAGTACCTAACCAACCGGGGAGTGGGTTCGTACAAATTGCATACGCCGGGATTTAAAAGCCTGATCCACCGTGAGGCATGTTAAAGGATCGGCCGTGGGGCGGACCCCGGGGCCATTTCCCGGTAGATATATCAATTTTAAAAATTTATACTGCTGCAAATCCAAAATGCCTCAAAAATTCAATAAACATCCTTCAGAAAAATTTTACTGACAAATTTTGGGCCCAGCTTAGAATAGGCCCGCACCACATGGGTTCCCAAAATAGAAAGATGTCAAGAACCCGAATCCCGGGCACGGGGGGACATGGAAGGAAGTCTGGAGCATCAATCAAATCACCATTTTTACCTGGAGTAACCTAAGGGGGTTTTTGGGGGCAAAACCCCCCCGGCCCGGGCCTACCATCTGTGGAGTCAGGCCCGATCAACCAATTTTCGTACCGACGAAAAGAACCACACCCGGCTGGGCCCGGGATGACTTTTGGGGCCTTCCAGCTCCTCTTGAAGACAGCCCGATCTTTGGGAAACCTCCCCCATTAGTTTGGGAAAAGAGAAAAAACCACACAATGTGGGTGATGGCGAAAGCCTTGGGTAAATCAACCCAAAAGGGCCCAAAAAAAACGTACAGTTTTAATATAAATCCCTTAAACCCAAAGGGTGACCCAGCCACTTCCAACCTGATTCCTTCCATTTCCCCCCAAGTGAATTTAAATGTGAAATAATTTCTCAGCACCAAATATTTTACCTAGCCAACATAGGATTCCCCCAGCACCAAAATATTTTCAGTAAACTAAAACAAAAAATTCCCCTGAATTCAAAAAAAATCTTCCCAGCGCCCCAAAAAAACTCCCCGAAGCAACCAAAAAACTTCCCTAGCACCAAAAAAACTCCCCCACATTAAAAGAATTCCTCCAGCACCTTAAAAAAAATTTCTTTGCCAATAATAACTCCTGAAACAAAAAAATCCCCTAGAACCCAAAAAAAATCCCCTAGCACCTAAAATAACACCTTCATAAATTAAAAAATTTTCCACACCTAAATGAATCCAACACACCTAGACTCAATACACATCACCTACACCCAAAACACATCACTTGCACCCATACGCATCACTTAGCACCAAATAGAGATTTCCTAACATCCAAGGGGGCACTTTCCCCCCCACCACCACCTTCCCACAACCATTTCATCACTCACACCCGCCTATACATAATCACCCGCCCAGACAGTTTAAGGGCGGTGGGGGGGAAAAACCATCCGTACCCGGAATTAAAACGAAGGAGCCCTTGCTTGTTCTAGCCTGGGGCCTCAGGCACGCCAAACACGCAGCTCAATGCCATTACGCCAGAATCTAAAAATTGTGGCAGGAATGTACCGATCTGTTGTGGTGGAGGGGGGGGTATGTGATCAATATTTTGAAGCAACGAGGGAAAAAGAAGAAAACCATTATAATTGATCGGAATTTGTGATTATTTTTTAGATTGTTTTTTATTAACATTATTATTTTTGTTGGGGTTTTTGTTATAATTATTATTATTATTATTTTATTTTTAATTTTTATTTTCGTTGTTTTGGGGTTATCATTTTGTTGGGGTATTATTTTTAATACTGTTTTTGTTATTTCTGGTTTTTTTGTTGGGGTTTTTTATTGTTATTTTTGGATTATTATTGTTGTTGTTGGGGTTATTATCATTATAATTATAAAAAAATAGAAGTATTATGGGGGATAAGAGTGAGGTTTTGACAATGGAAGACACGGATAAAAGAAGATAACAACACAGCACTAAGAATATTTGAGAAAGAACCGGAATAATGGATTTAATTGAATCAGTTTAAGAAGGTTATAGGGAAGGATAAGAAACTTTTTGTGTTTCTGTATGGTGGTGTTTTAGGGGTGTTTTCCGTGAGTGGTGTCAGGTGGTGTTTCCTGTGAGGGTTTTCATGTGGGGTTTTTGGGATGGTGAGTGTTGGAGGGTTGTTCTGTGATGGTGTGTTGTAGGTGGTGTTGTTGTGAGTGGTGAGTTGGTTGCCTTTAGTGGTGGGTTGTGAGGTGGTGTTGCTGTGAGTGGTAGGGTTTTGTGAGGTGGTGTTGGCTGTGAGTGGGGAGTGTTTTTGAGGTGTGTGTTCCTGTATGGTATGTTTGAGGTGTGGTTGGCTGTGAGTGTTTTAGGGTTTTGTTCCCTTTAGTGTTGTGAGGGTTTTGTTGCTGGAGTGGTAGTGTGTGTTGCCCGTGAGTGGGTAGGTGGGGGTTTCCTGTGGTGGTTTTGGTGTGTGTTTCTGGAGTGGAAGGGGTTGTGAGGTGTTGTGTTGCCTGTGAGGGTTTTGAGGTGCGGTTGCCGTAGTGGGGTTGGTGGGTGTTTGCCTGTGAGTGTTGTGGGGTGTTGTTTGCCTGTGGTGGGGAGTGTGTGAGTGGTGTTTCCTGTGAGGGTGTAGGTGTTTTTGTCTGTGAGGGTGTCAGGGTGTTTCCCTTGGTGGTGTGGGGGGGTTGTTCCCTTTGGAGTGGTGTCAGGGTGTTTTTGTCGTGGGTGGTTTTGGGGTGTGGGGTTGCCTTAGGGTGAGTGGTTAAAGGTGGTGTTCCCTGTGAGGGGTTTTGGGGGTGTGTGTTGCCTTTGAGGGGTTTGGGGGTGTGTGTTGCGGTGAGGGGTTTTGTGAGTGTGTGTTGTGAAGGGTGTGAGGTGTGTTGCGTGATATGAGTGGTGTGGGCGTTCCCTGTGGGGGGGGTCGGGGTGTATGGGGGGGTGGGGGGGTTGTGGGGGGGTTTGGGGGAGGGGGGTGGGGTGGCGCGGGGTGTAGGGTGGGGGGGGTGTGGGGGGCGCGGGGTGGGGGGGTGGCGCGGGGTTTTGGGGGTGGGCGCGGGTTGTGGGGGGGGGGGGGGGTGTGTGGGTGGCGGGGGGTTTTTGGGCGGGGTGGGGGGTGGGGGGCGCGGGGTGTGGGGCCGGGTGTGGGTGGGGTGTGTGGGTGGGCGGGGGTGGGGGTCGCGGGGGTGGGGGGGCCGGGGGGTTTTGGGTGGGGTGTGTGGTGGCGCGGGGTTTGGGGTGGTTGGGGCGGGGTGGTGGGGGGTTGTGGGGCGCGGGGTGCGTGGGTGGCGCGGGTGTGTGGGGTGGGGGGGGGGGGTGGGGGGTGGGGGGGTTGGGTGGCGCGGGGTGTGTGGGTGGGGTGTGGGGTGGAGCGGGGGGTTTGGGGGGTGGGGGGGTGTGGGGTGGCGCGGGGTGTGTAGGCGGGGGGGTGGGTGGGGGGGGGGGTGGGGTGGGTGGGGTGTGGGGGTGGGGTGTGTGGGTGGGGGGTGTGGGGTGGCGGGGGGGGGTTGGGGGGCGTGGGTGTGGGGGTGGCGGGGGGTTGTGGGGTGGCGGGGGTTGTGGGGGGCGGGGGGGGTGTGTGGGGGGCGTGGGGTTTTGGGGGTGGCGTGGGGTGGGGGGGTGGCTGGGGGTGTGGGTCGTGGGGTGGTGGGGGGCGTGGGTGTTGGGGGCGTAAGGGGGAGCGGAAGGGAGAGAAAAAAACATCGTGAGGGGTATTCACCTGCGTCCGGTGTCACACCAACACACCCACCCCTTCATCACCTGTCTCACCTACTTTACTTACCAATCCGACCCCTACCCTTATCCTCTCTCTCCCCCTCCCTCTTCTCCTCTTTTTCTCTCTCCCCCTCCCTCCCCTTTTTCTCTCTCCCCCACCCTTCTCTCTCCTCCCTTTTCTCCTCTCTCTCTCTCTCCCCCCTTTTCCTCTTTTTTGGCTCGCCTCGAATACACGAAGAAACACCCAAATCATTTGTTGAGCAGACAATACAGAGTTTGCGACAACACACACAATAAAAATATATATAAAAATTTTTATATAAAATATATAAAAAATTATAATATAAAATTTAATAATATTATAAAAAATTAAAAAATTTTTATATAAAAAATAATCTCCTATGCGTTCAGGAAAAAAAATTGTATGAACACTTGCCCCAACGACCTCGCAGTGGGCTGGGAGGCAGGAAAAATTATCGCGCGCACTCAGGTGAGACACTTATCCCCTGTTTACGCATGGGGACCCAGAGGTTCCCCCTAGGGGACCCAGGGGTGCCCCCCGGGGGGCCCGGGTGACCCCGGTGTCAAGAGATCACCAGCTGCTTCACTGTTTCAAGTGTGGCAGAAGAGAGATCAACTAGTCGGGAGCCCCTGAAATCACAGGAGGAGAGAAAAAGGCAATCAGGTGTCCGGGTATAAACAAGGCAATTTGGGTGTTCGTCTTTATAAAACACACCCCAATGAAAATTTAATTTTTAATAATTTTTTTAAAAAAAAAAAAATGATTTATATATATATATATAATAATATATATATTTTTATATTATATTTTATATTAAAAAATATAATTATATATATAATATAATATATATATATATAATATAATATATTTTATATATATATATATATATATGTATGTTTGTTATTTTTATTTTTGTGTGTGTGTGTGTGTGTGTGTGTGTGTGTGTGGTGTGCATTTTATTACATAATTGTACACAAATTTCAGACACACTGGGCACAAAAATGGCATAACTGGGTGTGTTGTTTACAATTACTTATTGCAACGTTTTACAAGGAAAATGCGACAATGAAATCCAGCTCGCAGAGCTAGGCGCGTACCCGAATACAGGGGGGCATTACCCCCTTGAACCGCATTTTTTCCTATACAAATGTCTAAAAGCCGGTCGATAGATGACAGGGGGCATCTTGAGGTTCTAAAGGGGAAGGACGAGAGGAGGTAGGAGACATGACGAGGATGAGATAAGAGATGAAAAATAATATATAAAAAATAAGGAAAATTAATAATCATTCACACAGGGATCAGACCCACACAAAATGATTTTCTTTCACCCCTTTCTACCGCAGTTTTCGCCGAAAAATTTTTAACAGCCAAAAAAATTTCAGTTTGGCGAGTTGGCATTATCTCAGAATGTTTAAATGGGTCTAATTTTCATCCTTCATGTCTTGAGCCTACCCACCGCCTCTCACAGGCTTATTTTCATCCCCAAAGTCCTGACATACCCACAATTTTCAAGAGAGGCCTTTTTCCCCATCCTTCAATTTTTTTAATCCCTATCATACAGGTTTCCCTTCAGTTGACAACGAAATACCTAATAATAGGTTTAAACCCTACTCTCAATAAAAATTATGGATAAAACCCAATCTTCGTCTATATATGAAATCTCCTCTTTTTCTCGTTTTCTTTTTCTCTTTTGTGTTTTGAAAAGTATCTCTCAACACAAACGGAAACTTTAAGTAGCGGAATGGGAACATGTGTGTTGTGTACCACCTATTTTTGGTTGCAGGGGTGAACATAGCTTTGGCCCCGCCTCTTCCTAACCCCTACAGGGCCTCTCTTCCCTGCTCCATTTTACAAATTTTTAAAAAATGTATGGGTTTTATAAAATAATTTTAGGGCCATTCCCCTTTGACAATTATGATAAAATATTTTTAACATTTGAAATGGAGTTTTTTTGTTACCCCTTGTTTTTGTGTATTGGAAATTGTTTTTTGTTTACCCTTTTAAATTTTTAAAATATTTTTTTTTTAAAAATGCCGTTTTTAAAGTCTTTTTTTTTTTTTAACCCTTTTTTCCTGTCCCCAGTTTGTTTTTTATTGTACGTGTTTTTTGTACGTTGTGTTTTTTTTTTTCGTGTGGAGTGTGTGTGTGGTGTGTGTTTGTGTGTGTTTTTTGGGTGTTGGGGTGTGTGTGTGTGTGTGTGTGTTTTGGGTGTGTGTGTTTTGGGGGTTTTTTTTGTGTTGTGTGTGTGTTGTGGTTTTGTGTTGTGTTGTGTGTGTTGTGTGTTGTGGTGGTGAGTGGTTGGTTTGTGTGGTGTGTGTGTTGTGTAACATTTGTACGTGTTTGTTACTCAATTTAAACACCCTTTTGTGGGCAGGGGTGATCCCGCCTCTTCGCTGTTCGTACTAGGTCCACTCTCTCCCTTTCCAAGAAACTTATCGTATCTTTTTTAAAACAAGTATGGATCCTACCTCCACACTTCACTCTCCAGGGTGTGTGTGTGTGTGTGTGTGTGTGTGTGTGTGTGTGTGTTTGGTTTTCGGTAATGGTTGATTTGGGTGGGTTTTTTTTTTTTGTTGTTGGTAAAAGTGAAAGTTTGTTGTGGGGAAAGGGTGTTTGGTGTTTGGGTTGAAATTTGTTTTGTTTTTGGGGTTGTGAAATGGGTGGTTTTGTTTTAGGTCTTTGTTTTGTGGTTTTTAATTTTTGGTTGCTTGTGGTAATACCTTGACTGGAAAATTAAAAAAAATTAAAGGAGGAACCTTTTTTCCCTTTTTAAATCCTGGCCTTTCAAGTCAAAATTTTGGGGAAAAGCGGAAGGCCGAAAAAATTTCCTAATTTCCCCCATTAAAATGCGTATTCGATTAAAATTACCAATTTATTTTTTTTTCAAAAATTTTTCCCCTCAGACTTATTTTATCACATAAAAAAAAAAATCAAATACTAAAAAAAACCAAAAAAAATTTTGAAACTCGAATTTACTCTGAAACCATGAAGAGGAAAAAGACGGGAAAATGCTGGGTGACGCCCCTTTATGAGATATCCCCGCCCACCCCAAATTTCCCATTTTTTCCCTAAAAACTAGATTGTTACTAAAACCATGAAAACTCCTTTTTATTTTGGGAAAACCCCTTCCCCGATTTTTTTTTTGACCCCCTTTTGTCATTATGTAGCCTGGGGAAATAAAAACCTAGGGGGTGGCACACGGCGAGGATCAAGAAATGATTTTTGGTTTGACCAAGAGGAGGTAAACAAGGACCAATAGAATATTTACCCAAACCACAGATTCACCGGTAAATTTACAGAAAATAACTTTTCAACAAGTAGAAAAGAAAATTGGTGAATGGTAAACAAGGGTTTCAGGTAGATATTTTAAAAAACAAGGCAGAGTTACAAACAAGGTAATATTATAAATACCCTTATCACAGGGAGATAGTCACAAAAATTTTTGGATGTCAACACCGATTCAACATAGATTCAAAAATCAGATGTCAAACAATTTTAAAATAGGAGTCAACATCAGGATGGCAACATCAGGGTGTGCAAAAATCAGGATGTTGGGAACATCGATGTGCAACATCGGGTGGCAACATCAGGATTTCAACCAGATTGCAACACAGAGGAAATAGGGGGTGCAACACAATGTGCAAATCAGTGTGCAAAATCAGATGTGCAACACAGGAGTGCAACATCAATGTGCAAAACCCGATTAAAATCGGATTTTCAACATAAAAATGGCAAAACAGGATTTCAAATCGGTGTGCAAAATTAATTAACATCACAGTGAAAAGGGTGTAACTCAGGTGTGGAACTCGGGGTCAACTAGGATGGCAAAAAGGGTGTCAAACTCAGGAGTGCAACTAGGGTTGAAACATTGGGACTTTATTTTGAGAAAACTTTCGCCCCCCCAGTGGGGTTTTTTCGTCAAAAACAGGGGTTAAAGCGTTATAAATATGAGGGATCAGCCACAATGGAAATTGTTTTTGAGTGGTCGTCCCCCAGCCCAAGGAGTTTTCGGGGGGTCAAGGCCCCCCCTGAGGCTCCAAGGCGTACAACTCACTGTGGAAATTACGACTTGCTATCGGGGGCACAACCTTTGGAAAATCCCCATCTTGAGGTCACCCCGGCCCCCTCATCATGGAACTCACAGGACGTCATCATGGAGCGTCATCAAGGGAGCGTCTCAGGGAGCGCACGGGGCGCATCAGGACTTTTTAAAGGGAGCTTTATAAAAGGGCTTCATCAAGGGTTTCAGCTCTTCAAATTTGGGGTAAAGGAGTCTCGGTCGCCCCGGGGGGGTAACGTCATCGGGATATGGTGGGGGGGCAACGTCAGGCAGAGCGCAAGAAAATGTCAGCCGAACAGTGCTGGCGGAATGTCAGATACACTCAAACCCCTGGTCACTAAAATTAACCCCCAGCTAATTTCCCTGAAAAAGCTTTTGGGGGGCAACAAAGCCCCTCTTGCACTTACCCCCGCATCTCGAACATTTTCATCCCTTTTCACTCTACTAATTCCTCTAATTTTCCACTCGTTATCATGACTACGTGGTCCTTTTGTCATTTAATAACATATGTTTTCCTTCTTTGGTGTCCCCAAAGCTCCGGGACAAAATTCTTGCAAAAATCCACCCCTTTTTCCCGTTCTTAAAAAGCTTTATCAGGTGTGGGTTTCATGCCGGGCTGCATACCTAAATGGTCCGACATTGTCGTAAAAAGGATCTGGGGAAAATTCCGTTTTGAAGTTAAGGAAAATTTTCTTTGAATAAATTGCACGATTGGGAGAGGTTTTGTGGGTTTATGTGCTTTTTCAGTGATGTGTTGGGGTTTTGCTTACCCCAAGTCCTGGTACTCCCTTTTTTAGTTCATGGGTCGGTCTCTGCCCTGGCACCGCCCGGCCCCAGATGTGTGTGTATTAGAGAGAGAGAGAGAAAAGAAGAGGGGGGAGAAGAGAGGGGAAAAGAGGGGAAAAGAAAAGAGAGAGAGGGGAGAGAGAGGAGAAGGGCGTTTGGGCAGGGGTTTTGACGTAAAAATACTGTTTTAAAAAACTCGGGAAAAAAACTTGCTCAACTCATATTCCCCCCCCTCCTTATCTTATTAGAAGAGAGTCTCGAGTTTTCTCTACAGAGGAACTCTCCGATATCCTATTTGAGAAAAAACAAAGTCTCGATTTTCGAGGTTTCTGCCGAGGAAGGAAAAAATTTATTCAATTACACCCATAGATGTAAAATAAAGACGCGTTTTCCCTTTTCTTTAATTGTTTAGCAGTGACACCGTCGGACCTCTCACAACTTTTATTTTATATTTTTTTAAAATAAAATCGTGCCATATTTTCAATTATTTTTATTATTGTATAGTAGAGTATTTTTTATTATTATTGTATTTGTATTAAAAATTACTAATATTATTATTTTTACTACTATTTTAATTTTTCAGCGTTTTAAATTTGTAGTAATACTATTTGTAGTATTTTTGTAGTAGAAGTAGTAAATGGGGTTTGGGAGCAAAATTTTATTTCCCTTATTAATACTTAAAAAAAAAAAATAATAATATTAATAAAAAAAATTAAAATAATAATAATAATAATATTTCTAATTCATTTATAAATTTTGGGAGCATGCTCATTTTAATGAATTTTTTCGTCGCCTCAACATAAGGGGGCATACACGAGGGCACCCCGCACCCTCAGATGGGGGGTAAAAACATCGGGAGCCTTTAAATGGAAAATTTTTTCCCCTGGCTGGGGTACATCTGATCAAGGCGAACGGGGCACAGTTTTTTAGACACATCACTTGGGTCTGAGAGAGCAGTGAAGACCAGTGAATTCCGGGGGAATATTTGGGAAAGTACTGAGTTAAAAATCCCAGCACCCCGCATCACTAACTGGAACACCCAGCATCACTAACGGGGGACCCCAGCATCCTAACTGGGGGACACCCAATCACTACTGGGGAAAACCCAACAAAATAACTGGGGGGCACCAGCACACTAACTGGGGGGGCACCAGCACACAATAGGGACACCCACATCACTAACTGGGGGGCACCCAGCATCACAAATGGGGGGCACCCCCATCACTAACTAGAACACCACTCATAAATAGGAGACACCCAGCATCACAATGGGGGGGCACCCCCCATCACTAAGGGGGACACCCACATCACTAAATGGGGACACCACAAATCATAATTGGGAACCAGCTCACTAACTGGGAACCCCGCACACAACTAGGAACCAAAAACTAAACCCAACACCCCAACTGGGGGAACCCCGAACATAACGGGGAAACCACACATTTTCAAAAACTGGGGGGAAACCAAAAGCACATAACTGGGGAACACCCAGTCACTAACTGGGGACACCCCGACCCTTTGGCCCAAAACCCCAAAAAGGGGGGAAAAAACCCCAATCACAAAGGGACCCCAAATCCAAAAAGGGAAAACCCAGACACAAGGGGGAACCCCAAAAAAACTGGGACCCCCCCAAAAAAATAAAAGGGGAAAGTCACAAAAAAAAGGGGAAAAAAAGAATAAAGAACCTAAAATATAAAAGGGAAATAAATAACAAAAGGGAATTCAAAAACTAACACCAGAAATCAAAAGGGAACCAGCACCAAAGGACCCCAGCTATAAAAGGGGCAAAATCACAACTAAAAGGGGGGCCCCAACCCAAATTTTAAAAAACCAGAAAAAAGGGAAAAAACCAAAAAAACACCCAAAAAAGGGGAAACCCCCCCAAATTAAAAAAATCAGAAAACAAAAGGGACAAGGAAAAAACAGGGAAACCCCCAAAAAAAGGGGAAAAGAAAAACAAGGGAACGTGGGAAAATGGGGAAGCAACGTTAAAAAAAGAATTAAAATAAAAAACCGGGCCCCAGAAACCAAAAAGGGAAACCCTGCATCACTAACTAGGGACACTCAGCACACTAACAGGGACACTCAGCACACTAACAGGGGACACTCAGCATCACTAACAGGGGACCTCAGCATCACTAATAGGGGACACCAGCATCACTAACTAGGGACAATCAGCTCACAAACTAGGGGACCTCAATCACTAACAGGGGACCCCCACACCCATTATCACACTCAGAAATACTAACTGGGGGCACCCAGCACTCACATCACTAACTAGGGGACGCCCAGCACCCATTATCCACTCATTAATACAAGGGGGACCCCCAGCACCCAGTATCACAAAACTAGGGGACACCCTCATCCCAGGGAAATAGTAGTATACAAGGTCTACAGCGCCTGGGAATGGGGAAAGCAACATTTGATTAAGGAATGGGTGATACTCCAACTCAACCCACTTTCGGTTTCCCCCGGGGACCTTACCAACCCACATTTGGTTCCTTTTGGACCATTACCATGCCACGTTTCGGTTCCCCGGGACCATTAAAAAACCACGTTGGGTCAGTCCGGGGACCTTTCCCAAATCACTTTTTCGCCCCCTCGGGGACTTTTATCAAGTAAAGGGGCTGTTTTCCGATATTGGTCCAATAGACCGAAACCCCCAATTTTTGTTTAATTTTTCCATCGATGATGTCAAAATACAACAGAAATTCAAGTTTGAAAATAAACCCAATGTCAAGATGATAAAAAAGGAAAAATGTGAAATTTTGGCAATGTTTAGGGCCGAACTTTTCGCCCGCACAACGGGCTTCTTCTAAAAACAGCCGGTTTTGTTTTTTTTTTTCTTTCTACATCCCTCCCCCCCCCCCTCCCCCTCCCCTTTGGGAAGACACGGCCCCGCCCCGTTCTTGTCTCAACGTTACAGGTAAACTAACACAGGTAAAAATTAAGACCTGTGGACCGGGCGTAGATTAGCGAACGAGCAATTAAGGAATTTTAAAAGGGCACAGTTTTTTACCCAAGATTGATCACATCGACCCCGCTTGGGGGGACGGTTTACCCAAACTCCCTTCCATTCCAATTATTTTTCCTCAGTACGGACGGGGAAGCCACGGGTTGGGCGAAATTTCCCAAAATAAAGAACCCCAATTTGGTGGTGTAATAAATGGTTTTTTGAACATTTATCAAACCCCCAAAAAGGGTTGCGATCCCCGTTATTCCCACCAGAAATTTTAGATACAAAAGTGTACATTTACTGAAGGCATTTTGTATAACGTAATAATAAAAAGTTAAAAGGGAGTATGTCATGTCATGGCCGTAAATCATACAGAGGATTCAGCAGTTCGATCAGCCATAGTAGTGAGGGACTGAGTGAGCAAACCTAGGAATTTAGGAAAATTTTTTTGGGTCCTGGGCTCTGATCAAACCCCAAACTGAAACTTTTTCAAATATGTCCTAGTGTTTTTTTCATGTGCCTTTCTAAGCCAATCTGTCTATCTTTAAAAAGGGTTCTACCGGCATAATTTAAAAATCCCCAAATTTCCCAACCTCCCCCCACCCTTAGGGTTGTATTTTTAGGGGTTTACCCTCGGTATAAAGCGGAGCCCACACCATCCCATAAATCCGGGATTTTTGGGGCTGATTATGGGGAAAGGGCAAAATTGGGGTGTGAGACACTGAATATAAGTGACATATGGGTAACACCACAACGGGGGAGGTGTAAATCTGTCCCGGAAGTTTATACTCCAGATGAACAGCAAACTTTTTAAAAACTCTGAATTATACAACCATACTATTTACACCCAGGATGTATAACCATGTCTGTTTACCCCGGGGATAAAAACCAAAACTTTTAAAATCCAGTGATACAGCCATACTTTTACACCCCAGATGATACAGCCATGTTTTTCACCCGGGTGATACCCCATAATTTTACACCCCGGGTCTTTGAAAGGTGCAGACCTTTTTTGAAGAGTTCTATGAGAGGAAACAGACTTGATATTTGTACCCTCAAGCCCTATCAGGTAGGTCTTTGAAGGGTACAGACCAAAACGAAATCGTAAATAAGTTACATGTTTAGAAAAGGTTTTACTAAGTATAAGAGCAAAAGGGGATCTTTTAAGTACACGTTCTCCTGCAAAAAAACTTTATCAAGTACTTGGGGTAAAGTTTCCCAGAAAAGGAAACTTTTTGTGCAAAGGCTTTTTTTTCCCGTGCTTTTTTTTAAACACTTTTACACTTCAAGAAGATCAAAAAATCGTAATGACACGTTTGCAAACAAACCAAAACCCATAAGATTCACCAACTTGCTTTTTGGGTCACGGGGTGCCTGGAAAACCCCCCTAGGGGTTATAATATCCTAGTTGGATAACTTTTTGGGCTAGCGGTTTGGGCTAACCGGGGGGCTGGATTTTTGAGACCCTCTGACCCGGTTCAACCCGGCGGGGGTATGGTTTGGTTTATTTTAAAGAAAGCTTTTATTTGGATAACTTTCCCTGGGTATAGCATCTTTAAAATCTTTAACCAGAGCAAAACGTTGTCACGGCCCCAACCCCTTTTCACAAATGGGGGTTTAAAACCCGGGCTTTTTAGTATCGCCCTTAAATTTTAACTAGTTTGTACTCACCACCAAGGGGGTCTACGAATCACAGAGAAGGAATCATGTAGCAAAAGAAGAAGGGCTTGGTGGCCATAGTCTCCCTTTGGTTGGAGAACCCCTGGTTGGGCGGTCTACAGCAGCAGGAACCCTCTACGTAGATTCTTCTTTTTCCCCAGAAACAATTTTTGCTTCCGTAGTTACGTAGACTAGACTAAATGCTCTGTGTTTTTTTAGCGATTATTTTTTTTGAGGGGAGATTTTCCCGGAGATACATACCTCAAACAGCCTAAGTCCCTTCAGTGTTTTCGAAGTTCACCTAAATCTGTTTTTTGCACCTGGAAACGGGGAAAAGTCATTCGAGATCTTCTTGGGGAAGCAAAGGTTGAGAGGGTCAAATTTGAAGTGGGCCCTTTTTGTCAGCCTCTTGCACCCACTGAGCTGGTAGACTCTACAAGTCCGGTTTAATTTTTCTCTAAAGGCTCTGTCGACCTCTGTGCAGCGCGGGTCGCTCCCTATCTGGGGGACCCACCACCATTGGGTCCCATAGCTAGGGTGTGACTTCTTTTTTCCCCCGCCGAAGAAGTGAGAGGCCAATACAGTCTTGTCATTGGTTGAGCCCATGACTTTGCCGGGGGCCCCACCAAACACCGCGTTCATCACATGCCCACTGTTTATCATAATTTTCAACCCATTGCCCAAAGGGGAACATTTTTCTCCAGCACAATTTTAAAAAATTTTTTATTTTTTTCCCCTTGCACTATTTGGGTTTTCAAAATTAGCGGAGGGGATTTAGGGGTGGGTGAGTGGGGTGTGAGGGCTGAAGGACGCATGTGAGGGGTGTTGGGGGGGCGGAGGCGGGACCCGGCAGAAAGCACACTGGGAAAATGCGAGGGGGAGATACTAATCGGTACTTGAGACTAGAGTGAGGCAACCCGAGGGAAAACCCCCACCACCAAACCCCCCACCCCCCCACCACCACCACCATTACCACCATAAAAATACCCCCCCCCACCACCACCACCCCCCCGCCCTCCACCCGCCAACCACCCCCACCCACTCAAAACCCCCCCGCGAGGGGAAACTTTGCTAACACCCGTCTTTTAACACCTGGGCATGTATCACTCCGCAACACCTGGGGAATTATCACTCACTGCAACACGGGATGTTCACTCACTCAAAAAACCTGGGGATTACACTGCCACTTGGGGATGTATCATCATGCAACACCCGGGCAGTATACTCACGCAACACCTGGGGATGAATCACTCCTGCCACCCCAACA
>NW_026481147.1:0-54248 GCF_026875155.1 Cherax quadricarinatus
AAAAGGTTATTTGGGGGGCCCTTTTGAAAAAAAAAATTTTAAGGGAATCATGATTTTTTTAAGGGGATTTTTAAATTTGGAGACTTTTCCCCGGGCCCCTTAGTAAAAAATTTGAATAGCCAATTAATTCATGAGAGAGAGGTCGAAGAGGGCCGTTCTCCAGGGTGTTTATTTTATCTGTTATAACGATTCTCGAACCCCAAACGAAAACATATCCCTCACTGATAAGGTTGCCATTCCTCCCCAGGCCAGTGGAAGCTTGCTTGGTGCCAAGATGTAGACATGTTTGAAATAGTGAGAAAAATAGATAAGACCCAAGAAAAGGAAGTAAACACTAATACATTGGAACCTCGCTTACGAGTGCCCACAAGCGAGTTCGAGAGTGGCTCAGTCGATTTTTTTTGTTTCCTGGATATGAGCAAAAATTTAGGATGTAAGCTTCTCCCAGACAACATTTGTTTTAAAACCTCCAGATCTTGAAAAAATTTAAAAGTGAATACAGCCCCCTCATTTAAACGATTGGAGATAGATTTAGGGAAATGCTACAGCTAATCAAAGAGTAATAATGGCTGTAAATGGGGTTTTATTTAAAAAAAGCTCTCGCCTACACACCGTCCCTGTAGTGTTTATTTTGCCACCTAGGTGATTTTCTTGAGAAGCTGCCCATATGCCTTCCCAAAGGGGCTACATGAAAAAAAAATGTTTATAATATATACCTCTACGGGGTGTTGTCCATGAAATCTCAAAACTGATTGCTAATAAGAATATATACTTTTGTTGGGCTAAATTGCCCACCATAACCAAGTGTATGATACATCTAGAAAGAAATGAACCGATATCTACTGTGAAGCTGACGTAGCTACCTCATTAATTACTAGACCTACCTGGTGTCTGTATCGACCAATATGTGACTCGGATATCGCTGTCCTGATTGAAGCAGATGTATTCTTTCAAGAATGTCGCACTACACTCCATCGGGATCACAACACTCATTTTTTACAACACATTTCACAAATATTGTTTATCATTCATCTTATCACTATAGAAGCTGATCAAACTTCTCTGTAAGTGCTTTGCTGTGTTCTTTGATATTCTTTTATGCACACAAAGTGCAGATCAGTATTCTTTATTCATTATCCCGCATCAATGTGTCCCATTTGCAGGGTCAAAACAATCTAACTAAGACACCCCTCGTTTGCCCCTAGCTACAAAGGAAAAGCTGACATAGCATATTTCCCTTGCTTGCCAAACTTCCACCAGGAAGCAAAGCAAAATGCTTGATTTCTTGATATGTCTCAATTACTTAGAGTTCATTATGTCCCATATGTGAATAAAGTGAGGTAAAAAGTTTCCCTGTCCCCTTCCGTTGTGGCACAGAGATTATTTACACTTGTTTACCTCAAAGTGGTTTCAACACTGGTCTCTTGCAAAGGAGCCACATGACCGTGACGGGTTTTACATCTACTTGATGGGAATAAACAAGGTGCTTTTTTTGAGAAGGCTGGGCCCCTCGGGGCTGAAAAGGGCTGAAGGGGGTTGATACCCTCTCCTAAACGAAAATTTCTTCCCCCAATAGTGACCTAAGACTCCGTTAGAGAACGAATTCGTTGTTAAACGAGGAGCATAGTCTAATGGTAGGGGATTTGTGTCAACCATCCTTGAATTGCTTTAATGTCATTTTTATTCCATTTATAACATTTCGGGAAATATTTTTAAATGTTTAAAACAGCAGTGTACTGTATTCTATAATAAACAGAATTGAGGAAATCAGCTCTAATATACATTTTATAGGAAAAATTTATTGGTCCCGAGAGCCCATCGTAAGTCTGAGGGATCGATAAACGAGTATGTCGCTAAGTGAGGAGGGGGCTGTATAATTGTAGTTCATGGTCGTGTGAAATTTTGTTTTTTTTTACTTCTTTAAGACTATAACTACAACAGAAATAATTATATTTCTTACCTTAAATTGTGGGTGCTGGTGTTTGTGGATGATTGTAAAGAGAGTGGAAAGTTATGGCCCGTGGTCCTACTGGGCTGGGTGGATAATAGAGGTACTCAAGTCGATGGTTTTTACTGGAGTGTGCATAAATTCTTTAATGGATTTCTGTTCTTTTTAACCCTGCAGTACATTATTTAACTGACGGTAAGGTATCAGCTGCTCTAGACACCGTTTCAGGTCCTCTTCAGTGCAAAAGTCTAACTTTAAAATTTATTCAGTAAATCAGCCAAGTCATTCATCAACAGTCAATTAGTACATAAAGTCAGTCAATCAGTAAGCCAGTTAAGCTGTAAGTCATCAAGTCCAGTAACTCCAGTCAAGTCAGTAAGTCATTCATTAAGTCAGTCAGTAAGGCAGCAAAGTCTGTAAGTCATCAAGTCAGTAAGTCATTCAGTCAAGTCAGTAAGTCATACCAGTCAAGTTAGTCATTTTCATCAGACACTCAAGTAATAATCAGTGAGTTAATCAGTAAGACAGCCAAGTCGTAGGTCAGTCAAGTCAGTGAGTCGTTCAGTCAAGTCAGTAAGTTTAGTCATTAAGTCAGTCAGTAAGACAGCCAAATCTGAAGTCAGTCAAGTCAGTAAGTAATTCAGTTAATCAGTCAATCAAGTTCAGTAAGTCATTCATCAAGTCCCGTTAAGGGCAGACACTCACATCAGTAAGTCAGTAAGACAGACAAGTCTGTAAGTCAGTCAAATCAGTAAGTCATTCTGTCGATTTAATAAGTCAAAGTCAGTAAGTTAGTCAGTTAATCATCCCAAATCAGCCAAGCCAATAAGTCAGCCAGTCAAGTCAGTAAGTCCTTCAGTCAAGTAAACAAGTAAGTCAAGTCATAAGTCAGTCATATCAGTAAGTCAGTCAGGCCATCAGTGAAGTCGGGAAGTCATCATTTAATTCAGTAAGTCAAATTCCAAATTCAAATTTAAAGTTTATTCCTATAAGGATTACAATGCTGAGTTTACAGAATTTGGTTATTGTGTGGTTTACATTAGTAAAATAATAATTACAGAGTGTACCACAAGAACACCTAGCATGGGTAGGCATTTCGGGGAGACTTAGATTAAATCTTAAGTTTAAAAATATTACAAAATTATGAGGTAAGTTGGTATTATGGCTAAGTGACTAAATACTTGTTTGTGAGTTTAGCAATGTGAATGCTTTTGTTTTGGCACTATACATATTTCAGTATTGGAGTATCACAGGCCAACTTTTGACTATTTAAGATTCATTATTTTGAGATTGAGATTGATATTTCTGTTTATGGTCAAAGGGGTGATGAGTGTAAGTGTTAACCACCTGGTATTTCGTGTAATTATTGACTGGGTGTATCAGGTTGATAGAGTTTTTTCTGAAGGTATTTTTGAAGGTGATGAATGTGTCTGCAGTTTAATAATTTTCAGGTAGGGTGTTCCAGATTTTAGGGCCTTTGACATACATTGAATTTTTGTAAAGGTTTAGTCGGACACGGGGAATGTCATAGAGATGTTGTGTCTGGTGTTGTGCCTGTGGGTTCTGTCGCAACTATCAAAAGCATTTTAGGTCAAGTTAATATTGGAATTTAAGGTCCGTAGATGTAATTGCACAGTAGTAAGTGTGGATGTACGAACAGGGAGTAAGTTCAGATCTATGAAGAGTGGGGGGGGGTGTTGCCAGGGATGGAATTTAGTGATTATTCTTACTGCGGCTTTTTGTTGGTTATTATGGCTTTAGGTGTGTTGCTGCAGTTGAACCCAAGCACGATAGCATAGGTGAGGTATGGATATATAAGTGAATGGTATAGTGAGAGAAGGGCAGTTTGAGCACGTAGTATCGTATCTTTGAGAGGATCCCAACCGTTTTGGACACTTTTTGGTTATGTGTTGGATAGGGGTGCTGAAATTCGGGTTGTTGTCGAGGTATAGGCCTAGGAATTTGCCCTCATTATGCCTGGCAATTAGATGTTTTCGATCTTAAATGTTAATTTGCACATCTCCTGCTCTGCTACCAAACATAATGTAGTAGTTTTGTCAGTGTTAAGCGTAAGTTTATTGGCTTCATCCAAGTCGATATTTTGATCAGCTCCTCATTAATAATGGTGTTGAGGTGGCAAGATTAGGGTGAGAGATGAATATGCAAGTGCATGGCCTCTTATACCATAATGTCAAGTTTGGGAGTAGGATGCCGTGGTCTACGTGTCAAAAGCTTTTCTTAGGTCAAAAAAAATTTCCCTTTAATGGATATTTTATTTTCCAATGCTGTGTTAAGCAAAATCTAGCATTTTTATGATTGTGTCGTTAGTGCTTTTATTTTTCCTGAATCCAAA
This sequence comes from Cherax quadricarinatus, assembly GCF_026875155.1. Classification (NCBI taxonomy): domain Eukaryota; kingdom Metazoa; phylum Arthropoda; class Malacostraca; order Decapoda; family Parastacidae; genus Cherax; species Cherax quadricarinatus. The sequence goes on from NW_026481147.1 coordinate 4,302, forward strand.
TTGGCAGGGGGTTTGAGTTTTTTGTACCTTTAATAAATGAATATAGTCTCCTGTGCATGAGTTTCTCAAAGATTTTGGATAGCAAATTGGTAATTTTTGATATTGGCCTATATTTTTTAAATATGTAGGGTCACCACCTTTATGTATTGGTGTAACCCTTGCAGTCTTGAGTAGTTTCGGGAAGGTGCAGTTTCTATGACTTGTTAAAAAGTAATGAATAGCATGCAAGAGGACGGGGGCTGCTCTCTTTACAATAATGGGGGGACATGAGACAATTCCCTGAGTTATTTTTAAGTGACTTTATAATCTCGGTGATTTCCCCATGGGCTCATTTGGGAGAAAGACAAAAGGGAATTTGGGAAATTCCCATCTAGGTAGTCCCCGGCATGGGCATTGGTGCGTGGGATTTTATTGGCAAGATTAGAACCTATGGGTTGAGAAGAAGCCCGTTTATCTTGTTAGCTGTGTCAGTGGGATGCAGTGGTGTTTCATTAGGTTTATTTTAGGCAATATTCTTTTTTTTTTTTTTTCAGTTTTGTGGGTCCCTGGAATCTGAGAGAGTGTTTTCCAGGTCTTTTTTATATCTCCTCTTGTGTCAATGAATCATTTGGAGTAGTATAGTTGTTTGACTTTCTTTATTACTTTGGTGAGGACGATGAATAGTGTTTAAAAATATCTTTGTGTATTAAGCCCTGTCTATATTGTTTTTCATATTGGTGTTTCTTATCAATGGATTTCAAATGGTGCTGGTTAGCCAGGGGAAAACCAAGTCGTTTGTTTGTGTTTCTGTTTCGTTTTATAGGGACAATGTTTGTTGTTAGTCTAAGTAATTTGTTAAGAAAAATGTCTGTCCAGTCATCAATACTATTGGCATTGGAGAATTCTGTAGGCCAGTCAACAGTCTCTAGGTCAGCTGTGAACTTCCTTATTGAGGCCTCATCATGGAGTCTAAATGAAACTTTGTTGTTTTTCAAGTGGGGGTTTTTACTAAGGGTTTGTCAAGAGGAAGGTAGGGTAGGGTCTGTAGTGCTATCTGTGGATTATCCCTGATATAAGGGGGGGCTAGTATATTGGTCCAAATGTGGTCTATTATGGTTGCACTTGTTTCAGTGAGCCTGGTTGGTTTAGTTATTGTTGGTATGAGAAGTGTGTTGTTCATATTGTTGATGAAATCAGTTTCAGGCTGATCATCTAGTAGGCCAAGGTTGATGTTGAAGTCTCCAGCTAAGAGAAGGTGGTGCTTTATTCATTGTCTGTTTGTTATTGTGCCTTTAGTTTCTCACTGAAATTTGGGATGTTTGTGTGGGATACCTGTAAATTGAAACCGATTGTTATAGGCGTCTTAAGGTTTTTTATAGTAAAATTAGAAAAAAAGTATTCTCCATATTCATCACTAAAGCAAGTGGTGCTAATAAAGATAATTGGTTAAAAGTAATAGATTGCAATAACCACCCCCAACTTGGTAGGTCTGCAGTTGTGGATTGCTGTGTATCCTGGAAAGGGTAGATATCTATTATGTCCTGCTTAAGCCAGGTCTCAGTAAGAATAATGCAGGAGAAGGGTGTCTTTAGTGATTCAAGGAGTGCCAGGGGGTTTCATCTTAGTGTTTGCTTAAGGACCTAATGTTGAAAGTTATGTACTGATAGACTTTTAGCATTGCTTAGGATAGTGCTGGCTTTTTGATCCCTGTGTAGTAAAGGCAGTTACTTTCCAATAGGTTTTGATTGAGTGTCAGTTTATGGAGGTTTAGATCGTGTTAAAACTGATCAAATCATCTTCTAGGTTTAAATTATGGTTATTTATATCCTGAGTTGTGGGTTGAGTTTTAGTACTAATATCTGTAGTGGGGGGAAGTTTGGACAAGTGTATAGCTATTAGCATTTTGGTCATGTAGGTATAGTCACTAATGCACATAATGAAGTTGGTGTTGCTATGTTTGTGCTGGAATGAGCTAAAGTACAACTAGGTAATAAACTAATAATATAAAAATACAAATTAAAAATAGCACAAGACTCTCACTAGTAATTACACTATGGTCTAATATAATGAATTTGATATTGACTATGTATTGAGCTAGAATGAGCTATAGTACAACTGAGTTTTAATCTAATGATATAAAAAAGGCACAAGACTCTCAATTGTAATTGCACTAAGGTGTTATATAAGTTGTTTACAAGAATTAGAGTATAATTGAAATATTCACTAATTGCACACACAAAATAGTCACTAAGATATGAAAAAAAATCTTCGAATAGGATTTATAATATAAACTTATAATATAAAAATACAAATTGAAATGGTACTTTTCAATTGCACTAGAGTCTGGTATAGGTTGTTGACAAATCAAAAGAGTAAAACTAAATTTAAATTGACAAAATAAAATCACAATTAAATTACCAAAAGAATAAAAAAGTAAAAATAACAATGCAATGTCTTGGTTATAATTTGATAGTAAGATGGTAAAACAGTGCCAGGTACACAGGTACACAGTGCACAGGGACACAGGTACAAAGGATAATATTTAAAAATTGGAGTTGAATATACAAAACTTGGAAATTTTGGGAACAAAATGTTATGGAAGTATAAAATAATGATTAATGTTAAAAAAGTAAAAATGACTGGTAGTTAAATATGGTGTTTAATAAAATTTTAGTAAAATAATAATATTAAAAAAATAAGTGAAAAAGTAAAGTTTATTTCTTTCAAAATTGCACTGGTAGTTTACTTGAGGTTATTTGGCAGTACAAGGTAATTAAGAGTAAATCAAGATAGTAAAAATTTGGTATTAAAACTGGTTAATGGTAATTAACGAGTAATGTTATTAAATGATGTCAAAAATGTTAAGAGTAAATTGTAGTGATAGTAAAAAGGTATTTTAATTTTAGTAAGTAATATCAATTGAAAAAATAAATTTAAAAATAGGGAGTAATATGGACAGAGAAAGTATTCGATTTCAGCTAATATTTAAGCAAACAATAGTAAATAAGAAAAATTAGATAAGGTGACTTATGCTTACTAGTAAAATAACAAATGAGGCAGTTATTATTTAATTACTAAGAATTGTACTTACGAGAAATTTGAAAAAATAATGGAGCAAAAACATAAACACTACATTACTAGGGTTTTAGGTTTTGGGCTTTAGTTATTCTCTTAAGATCAATAACCTGGGGAATCGTGATATACATTCTCGTTCGGATTGTGTACAGTTGACTACATTTGTTTTCCTACTAGAATTTTCCCATCCAGTGTGGAAGCATTGGGTGTAAGTGTGTCATTATTCTCCCGCTTAAGTTTTCTGACTCTATAACAGGAGTTCTGACGTTTTTTTGGGAAAACACTCGTTTATGTATACCTCTTTTTTTACTTTAATAAATGCAATAATTTAAGTTCTTTTTTTCCTGTCATGTGAGTGGAATCTAAGCATAACACTTTTCTACCTGGGGTCCTAGTTTAAACCCGGCTTCTTTTATTTTTGATCTGGTACAATAACACTTGTTTGGTCCTTTATGATCTGCAGAGTAATTTCTTTACTGTTTGGTTCATATCACGGAAAAAGTGGACTGTTTAACTATTTTCTGCGTCCGATAGTTTATCTTGCTCGGTTTTTTTCTTCTAGGAGAGCAAAGTAGTCACTGAACTGGTTATCTAAGTTGTTCTTCCATTCTTTTACTGCTTCTTCAACCTTTGTATTAAGAGATATTATTTGTTGGGTATGGCTATCTATGACTGTTTGGGTGGTCTTGTCACAGTTAGTCATTTCCCGGTGTTGATTTAAATTTTGTTCCAGACTGAGGATTTTGTTCTCGAGTTGTGTCATCCTGGTGTCTTGTTAGTGTCTCTCGAAGATTCTATTTTCAATAACTAAGGTGGAGATGCATGTCTTTAGGGTATCTGGATCGTTGGTCATACCTGAGAGACTACTTGGTAGGTTGAATCCGGGGGAAAAGAGGGAGGATGGGGTGGTGGCAGCCATATTTTTTGTTATTGTTGTGGTGTTCCCTTGAGCGGTGGTGAATGGGGTGGTTTTCTGGGGCCGGCGTCCTCCTGGGTACACTTGTTGAAAAAGTTTTATTTTTCGGTTTTTCTTGCTGGCCTTGGTGCTGTTTCCTCTTAGATTGCGCCCATAATACTACAGGAATTGTTGTAGTTAAGAAGAAGTTGTAGTTATACAAAGCTTGGGGTTACATTGTTCGGCTGGCAGCGGGGTGTTGCTTTCGGTTTGTGGGCAGTCTTCCTTTGATCTCTAATATTTTCGATTTGTAGTTTCACTGTTGGTAATCTTTGGTCATTCTGGGGGCTACGTTGGGTAGGGGCAGTTTGCTTGTAACTAGGTCATCATAGGAGCATTGGTGGCTCTGATAGTTGGAGAAAAGTACAGAGCTTGGAGGTTGCTGCTGCCGGTGCTGCCGCTGCCGCTGCCGCTGTCAGTCATATCATTCAGGCAAGCCAGTCAGTCAATTCAGTAAGTCAATCAGTTAGGTCAGTAAGTCAGTCAAGCCAGTCAGTCAAGTCAGTAATTCAGTCAGTTAAGTCAGTCAAGTCAATCAGTCGTATAATTCAGTCAAGTCAATAAGTCATTCAGTCAAGTCAGTAAGTCATTCAGTCAAGCCAGTCAGTTAAGTCAGACATTCAAATAAGTAAGTCAGTCTGTAAAGTCAGTAAGACAGCCAAATCTGTAGGTCAGTCAAGTCAGTGAGTAATTCAGTCAAGTAAGTACATTTAGTCAAATAAATAAATCATTCATCAAGTCAATCAGGTAAGCCAGTCAGTCAAGTCAGTAAGTAATTCAGTCAAGTCGTATATCATTCATCAAGTCAGTAATACAGCCAAGCCTGTAAGTCGTCAAGTCAGTAAGTCAGTTCGTCAAGTTATATAACCAGTTTGTTTGGTGGCTCTTGCAGCGGAGCGGGGTTCAATGATGAACGGCTTTGGAGGCTTCTTACTTTATTTGCAAAATCGTGGTGGGTACACAGGCTTGTGTGTTGTGTGCCCATGGCCGCGAGGGCCATCCCACGTGGGAGAGGGGAGTAGGACTTGTGTCTTGCTTATAGGCCGTTGAGTGAGTGAGCGAGTACGAGTGGGACCAGCGTCCCACTGACCTGGGCAGGCCGAGAGAGGGCAGCAACTGAGTGCTCCAAAAAATGAACTAAGCTGGCAGACAGCATAGGCTGTCAGTGCAGACAGTACAGGCTGTCTACATATGCTCGGCCACCTACCTCGCATCAAAAAAACTTCCTACAGGGAGGGAAGAAAAAAACATGTGGGTTGTGCTAAACATCATGGTCATAGGCAATGAGCGTCGATGGGCATCAGTGCATGCCTTCCTGCATCTGGACAGATACTGCAACACAGGAGACATCGCTGCAGCTGAGCTGTGACATAACAGGGTACAGTCTCCTCTGGAACGGTGAAGCATTCATCGTAGGAGTCACTGCAGGTTTCACTCAACGTGGAGCACGACATGCTGGTGCCCTCGAGTGAGGCGTCATCAAAACTCGGCAACTGGGCAGGACTTCTGGCAAGCGACTCAGGAGGATACTTCTCGACTGGTACTGTCGCTGGGCTGTCACTGCCGGCAAGCGTGGAGTAAGTCGTGGAGCGAGTCGTGGCAGAGACGACTGGGTGAAACATCTGGGAGTCGTAACATCATACACCAGACTGCAGGGAGCGAGCTAGCAGTCAAAGTGACATCATCTTTGTGTAGGAGCTCACTGAAGCTTGACACGAGGCTGACACAGCGCCTGATGACAGGGCTAACCGCGGCTTGACGAGTGTCATTCTTTCGGCAGAGTTAGTCTAAGCATCCCCAGACTTGTTTCTCTACATATAACTGCACTCTGAAGGTTTGGAGGTGAAGTGAAACAAATCTCGATGGGAATCGTAGCAGGTACGATTCTGCTGGACATCATGAGCGACAAGCATAAGAGCTTTCTGTACAAGAGGCTCAGACGCTTGTGCTGACTAGTATCAGCTGTCAAACGCACTGGTCACACTGGGTGACAGGCAACAAAAAGCTACACAGGGGTCTGGCTGCAGACCTGTGGTCGACACACTGAAAACTTTACACACACCTGTGGTACAACATGGCTTAAACTAGCAAATGATGCTTTTCTGTGCACAAAATTGACACTAAGCTTTACACTAACATGTGAGAACACTGACTGAGAGGAATTAATTAACACATGACATATATATTCTCTCAATCTTCTCGACAATTCTGACATAATTACTGAAGCACTCGATGTAACATCATATGATGTTAGATGTGATGTCGCGAGGTGACGTCAGCAGCACTGTCACGTCAGCAGACATATCGAGGTGACGTCAGCAGACATCGTGACGTCATGATGTCGGCAGCAGCATTGGTGACGTCAATGTGATGCGGGCAGCAGACCACAGCATTAGGCCTGGGACATCTGGCAACTCATGTGGCTCGTAGGAACACGTGGACATCGTCCACAACCCCATGTGGCATTGGGAATCCACGTGGCATCATGATCTACGTGGCTTGCTGATTCACGTGGCTTGCTGATCCACGTGGCTTGCTGATCCACATGGCTTCGTGATCCACGTGGCTTCAAGTGGCCTCGGGCACTCGGATACACAGATCTGGCAAAGAATTCACACAAAAAACAGCAGAGAGTGATGGCATGGTGGTGTATAGTAGGCTGGTGAAGTGTGAGTGTACAGCAGGGCGAGCATGGGCGAGGCAAGGAACAGCCACTTCCTCCTCTTCTCTCCACAAACATGTGGAGAAACTCACACTGGACGCAGAAATCACCACAAAACCACCTCAGGCTTGCCTGAAAAGCTGTGCAGCTGAACAACAACAGCAGCACATTGCAGAGACAGTGAATGCAATGACTTGAGAAACAGTGTGGGATGCTGTAGTCGTGGGTGCATTGGACGCCACTTTACAATTACACGAGAAATTCGGCCAAATTTTCGGCTGGATACCTACTTGCACCTGTGATCCCAGTGGATGCTGAGAAACATTGCTAAGACACACATCAGATAAAATCTTTGAGAGATGGATGTTTACGTGAGTGTATAGGTACAAAGTGAAGTTGAATTCATAACCTCACTCGTGTCCTCTCTCCGGGTCAAACACAGCTGCTGCCCTACCGCTTCCCACCATTTTATAATCAGTTTGTTTGGTGGCTCAATTGCATCGGAGCGTGTTCAATGATAAACGTCCTTCAGAAGGCTTCTTACTTATTTTTGCAAAGTATCCGTGGGGGTACACGAGGCTTGAGTGTGTTGGATGCCGCATGGCCGGGGAGGTCCATGGCCACATGGGGACAGGCGAGAGTAGGACGTTGAGTCTTGCTTCTAGGTGTGGGCTGCTGAGTGAGTGAGCGATTTCGGAGAGTGGGCCCAGCATCCCACTGATCTGGAGGCAGGCCGAAAGAGGGCATGCACGCTGAGGCCGCGAAATATGAACTTAGCTTGCAGACATCATGAGGCTGTCTGTGCATACAATACAGGCTTCCTACCGGCAGATAAGGTCATTCTGTCAATGTCAGTAAGTCAGTTAAATCAATTAAGTACAGTGGGGATGTCTGTGGCATTTAAGTCATAGGTGGGACAGGCAAGTCATAATCACTCAAGTCAGGTACGCAATACAGGAGTCAAGTCAGAAGTCAGTCAAAGTCAGTAAGTCATTTAGAGAAGTCAGTTAATCCAGTAAGTCAGTCGCAGCTAAGACAGCCAAGCTGTAAGGTCAGTGAAGTCAGTAAGTCAAGTCAGAAACCTAAAATTCAAGTAAGTGAAGTCAGTAAAGTCAGTCAAGCCGGTAAGTCATTCATTCAAGACAGTAAGTCCTTCAGTCCAAGTCAGTTAGTCAAGTCTCAGAAAGTCCTCAAGTCATAAGTCAGTCATTTATTTCAGTCCAAGTCAGTAAGTCAGTCCATCAAGTCAGTAAGGTCATTCATTCAAGTCAGTAAGTCATTCAAATCAGTCAAGTCAGTGAGTCCCGTCGATTTAAGTCAGTAAGACAGGCAATCTATAAGACGAGTCGAAGTCAGTAGGTCAGTTTGGTCAAGTCATCCTAAATCATAATAATGAGTCATTAAGACAGCAAATCCATGTAAGTCAATTAAATAAGTACGTCAGTCATTTATTTCAGTCAAGTCAGTAAGTCATCAGTTTAAGTCAGTAAGTCATCAGTCAAGTCGTCCAAATCATTTAAGTCAGTCAGTCAGTGAGTCAGGTCGTTTAAGTCAGGTTGAGACAGGCAAGTCTATGGAGTCAGTTCAAGTCATAACAATCCAGTCAAGTCAGTAGCCATTTTGTCAGTCAGCTAAGGTCAGAAAAGTCAGTCCAGTAAGAGCAGCAAAGTCCTGTAAGTCAAGTCCGAGGTGATTTATTTCATCAGTCTAGTAAGACAGTCCATCACGTCAGGAAAGTTTATTCGGTCAAGTCAGTCATTCGAGTTAAGTCAGTAAGTCATTCAAGCCGACATCAAGTCGGGGTGTGTCGAAGTCAGTCAGCTAAGTCAGTCAAAAGTCAGTCAAGTCAGATCAGTCAATTAATAATTCAGTCAAGTTCAGAGTAAGTCAGTCAGTCAAGTCATTCTGGCAATTAAGTTCAGTCAAGTCAGGTAAGTCAATCAGTCAAATCAACCAGTCAAGTTAAGTCAGTACGTCAGTCATGCCAAGTCAGTCAAGTCAGTATGATCATTCAGTCAATCAGTCAGAGCAGTAGTCTTAAGTCAAGTCATGCCATTCAGTCAAGTCAGTAAGTCAGTCAAGTTAAGTCAGTCCCAAGTCATCAAGATCAATCAGTCATATAATCAGTCAAGTCCTGTAAAACAGTCACTCAAGTCAGTAATGTCATTCAGGGACAAGTCGAGTAAGTCAGTCAATCAAGTAAGATCAGTCATTTAAGAGTCAATCAGGTCAGTCAGTTAAATCAATAATCAGTCAAGTCAATCCGTTCATTTAATTCAGTCAAGTCAGTAATGTCCAGTCAGTCAAGTCATTTAAGAAAGTCAGTCGTCAATCAGTATGTCAATCAGTCAATTCATGGACCAGTCAGTTAAAAGTCAGTAGATCTAGTCAAGCCAGTCAGTCAAGTCAGTAAGGGACAGTAGTTAAATCAGTCAAGTCAATCAGTCATATAGATTCAGTCAATTCAGTAAATAATCAGTCAGGGTAAAGTCATAAGTCATTCAGTCAAGTCAAAAACTCAGTCAAATCAGTTCGAGTCATGAGTCCATTCATATTTAAGTCAGTACGAACAGGCAAGACTATAAGTCATTCCAAGTCTGTAAGCAATTCAGTCAAGCAGTAAGTCATTTATCAAGTCAGCTAAGTCAGTAAGGTCATTCGAGTAAGTACATCCAAGTTTGTAATTCAGTCCAAGTCAGTAGGGGAGGTCTGTAAGAAGTCATTTAGTTCCAAGTCAGTAAGTCAGTAAGTCAGTCAGTAAGACGACCCAAGCCTGTAAAGTCAGGTCAAGTCAGTAATGTCAGTGAAACCAATCAGTAAGTAAAGTCAGTAGTTAGTCATGTTAAGTCAGCCAAGCCAGTAATTCATCAGTTCAAGTCCAGTAAGTGTTTCCTTCATCAAGTCAGTCAATCAGTTAAGTCAGTAAGTTAAGTCATTCATTGACAAATCCAGTAAGCCATTCAGACAATTCAGTAATTCATATTCAGACAAGTCAGTAAGTCATGACAGTCATTAACTCATCAGAGGTCAGTCTTCATTTAAATCAGTGAGTTCAGGTCAAGTCAATTCAGTCATTTAATTCAGTTAGTCAGTAATAACAATCAGTCAATTCATGCACGCTAAGTCAGTCTTCAAGTCAGTAGCGGTCAATCAGGTCAAGTTCATCAGTCATTTAAGTACCAGTAAAGTGCGAGATTCAAACCATTCAGTCATGTCAATAAGGTCAGTTAAGTCAGTCAATGCAATCATCATGTTGAGGAAAGGGATTACCAACTAAAATATAATTTATATATTCCAAATTATAGTGTGCAACACTTAGGCTGCAAAAAGGACAGTCAAACGTCTACAACAGGCGCTAGCCCCTGCCTACGAGGTCTTGTGAATTGAGTTGGGGGGATTCATGAGTCAACTCTGTCAAGCGGGATGAAATGATTTAAATTTGTAAGATTATAGCATTTACCCCTAGGGGGTGTTATGTCAGGCAGTTTACATTCACTGATTCGTGAGCAAATTACGTACTATTGTTTTTGGACTTCAAAAGTCCGTCACCGGTCAGCCTGCCCCCTACTAAAGGTTGATTACAAACTGCCTGAAGCAACTCAAGAGACTGCGCAGTGTCCTCGTCCGCACTACAAGAAATTCGTAACCTACCTTGCTCTTGTAGCCTGAGCTATGTTGTTTTTCACACCTTCGTCAGATATCTTTACTTGAAAGAAGCTGAATGTCTTGGATGTCCACGCCTCCCTTAGTCTAGGAATAGCACATTGGTAACACAGTTTCCACAAGAAGTGTCTTTATGTTCACAATTTTATCAACAAAGAAGCTGATCACACTTCTCTTAAGTGTTTATTTTGGTTTATTAGACACTTTGTTCACGTTAACGCACAGAATCGTTCTTTTTTGGTTATCCTGGCATCAGTGTCACTCTCATTAGAGTCAATAAGTAATCTGAAGAAGCCACAACACCCCACTCCATCACTGCCCCCAGCTCAAAGGAAAAGCTGACCTAAGTACTTTTGCTCATTGCCACTTCCTCCAGAAGCATAGCAGAATGCTTGATTCTTTGCTGTCTTAAGCATAGAACAATAATATAGCACTGCTATCTTTACCATGATAATAAAGGTGGGGACTGCAGGATTTTCCCGTAATTGTCCTGGTAAGGTAAGAGATGGACTGTCTCTTATTAAACTGACACTTGCAATACGTGACCGCGACAGTCGCTGCTGTGCGGATGCGTTGCCCCCATGGTCCATACGTGGTACAGGTCAAATCTTGTGATCAATAACTCTGCGCTTAGGGCAGTACACAAGGACAAATGCCCCTTCTGATTAGGGCTTGGTGGGGCCCGCTCATGGCTGAAAGGGGGCGTGAGAGAGGCGCCGGCGCGTCCTTGAGAAATTTCTCCACAAGTCTCGATAATTCATCAAGGGGCAGGGCAAATTAGTGTCGAGTGCAAGTCAGTAAGTCACAAGATCAGCCAAGTCAGTCAAGTCATTCCATCAGTAAATCAATCAAGTCAAGTCAGTTAAATCATTAAGTCATTCTAATTACGGTCTCTGTAAGTCTGTTCCCGTAAGCAGTCAAGTTCAGGCAAGTAAGGGTATGATTTGTGTCCAGGCATCTCTTCCTCTATCATCAACTTCATCAGCATCTTTTCCCTTCCTCCACAACAGTTGAAGAACATTTCTTCCCAAGGTAAAATGCTGTAGTATGTACTACATAATCCTTTCATTGTTTTTTCCTTAGAATCCAAGTAGTGAACTAATGCAGTTTGCTCACAACATCTTTTGACACTTATGCTCCGTTCTCCTGTTATAAATAAAGAGCAAGGGAAGGTATGAAGTCAGGAGCAGAATGGCCACTTTGTGGCCATCATCATATCTACATATGACATAGTATTTATTCATTTTAGTGTATCTTTCATGTTTCTAATGCATTAATATTGTTTACTATGCCATGTTAGAATGAATCGTGATAGATTAAATAATCCGTAGAGTGATATTAGCGAAATATAGAAGAATTTTTTAATGTGGCCTTGACTTCCTCTGGAATGGATAAATGCAATTTAATAAATTTAAATGAGGAAAAAAGACTCGACAATACGATCAAAACGGGATGTGAGCAAGGTCCACAGGAATGGCATACATAACTCGTAAGTTGAAGTTTCCACTACATAGGGCAGTATGGAAGAATTTCCCGATCTTTTCTTGTCAACAACTGGATATCCTAGAATTATATTGTTGCTTTTACCATCGCCTCTATTAACTACCATGTATTCCCACACAAACCTTGCCAAACACATTAGCAACACGATGCCAACAATAGTCAGGGTGGACACAATTGCGCGTACAGTAGAGGATGCTGTCCTTCTCTTTGTGTCCACGACTTCGTGTCCGTGAATTTCCGTATTATATACCGTTCTCGAAAAAATTTCATATCCTGAGAGATAAATCAACTCACAAATAAAAAAAAGCCCAAAGTAAACCAATCAGTTAACAGACAGTGTAGATTTTGTTCACAAACATTGTGTTAATTAAAATTGTTGTAATTAAAATTATATGGTGTAGTCCAGGATAGTCGAAGCAGGAGCATGGTGGATCACAGTGGAAACCTTCCCACTAGTCTAAGTAGGTCTTCGTCCGAAAAGATGAATAGTATTGAAGAAAACCTTGTATCTAAGATCCCATGAAGTTGCAGTGACTTACAGTTGTGATGAATGGTTTTGAAAACCCACAACGGAGATTGAGACACTTATGCAAATATGATATATAAACCACTTCCTGGCCATAAGCTTCACTTTCTACAAGAGTGGATGGAACAGAACAACGATCGATTCCAGGCTGAGGGAGCTGATTAGCACCGTCTAGCACGCTCATCCTTATGCATTTCAACTTTGCAGATTGGACGAGTGAAGTCACTGCAATTGCGAGAAGCGTGTTCCCCTTAATACAGGATTGCGCATAAGTGTCTCCAATCATCCAACTTGTCGGATTTCAAAAGCTTCATCACAACGTGTCAGGACACCTGCAACGATCAGTGGGATCTTTATACAAAGAATTCTTCATACTATACTCATCCTTTGGACGAATACCTAGTTAGACTAGTAAAGGTCTACTATGGAACCCAAAGTCCCCGCATCGACATGTCACGATGAACACAGCATAAAAGGCCAACTTCTCCGTGTGCCGATAGAAAAACATAATAACATAAACAAAGACGCGGGCAAAGCACTGTAAACAGGGCCTAATGGGCCATGGAAGACAGGTCCAAGTTCCTTCCACCTATCTTAAGCCAAGTGCCTTAAACCCCAGTGAGTCAGACACGTCAGCTAAGGAGGAGCACTGCATCGCGACCTAGTTATGGTACACACTGCGCCTCAAGGATATTTATCCTACTTAATTTTTGAAGCTGACACAACGACTAAGCATCTATTACGTACTCGGGAAATTGCTTCCACAACCACAACTCTATTACTCAAACCATTGCTTTCCTACTTCCTTCCATAACTGAATTTTCCAATTTATAGCCAATGCTTGACCAGTCCTGTCCTTGACAATATTTTTATTTAAGCACGTTTATATACATCCCCCTTATTAAATTCTGTTTTTCCATTGCATACACCTCAATTATATCGCCTCCCGCAAAGTCTACGCCGTACTAGGGAGTGCTGATTTCAGGCCCTCTCTATCTATCCTCTTAGCAAAGATTTCTGATACAATGGGGATACAACCTTTGCCATCCTCGCTTGTACGTTTTGCCAGAGATATTTATAATCCAGACTGTTATATGTAAGGCCGGAAAACCTGTGAACAGCGATATATCTTAAATGAGGCCTAACCAAAGATATATAGAGATTAAGATCAACCTTGAGAACTTCTATTATGTTATACTGCTCCAATGAAGGCCAAGGGAGCGTTGCTTGTTAGCTTTGACTTGCGAACAACTAATGTACTGATTCTATAGTTTCAGATTACTGCTAACCAGAACGGACCTGAAATCCTTTATGCAATACGCATACAATATAAATATGCTACATATTAGGTTTATATGTGGCATGGTTATTTTCCCTGTCCCAACATTTAGGAACTTTGCATTTGTCATATTAGAACTTGCATCTGCCACATCCTCAGACCACTGCATAATTCTATTCAAATCATCCGGGAGTTTACCGTGGAGTTTACCGGAGAGAGTTCCGGGGCAACGGCCCCTAGGCCGCGTTCAGTGACCCTAGCCTCATGGTTGGATCATGTCCTGATCCAAACAGGCTGTTTACTGTTGCTGCATGCAATCCAACGACGAGCCACACCCGCTTGTCAGATACCGACTTATAGAGTTGCTCCGTCCCATTGCTGCCCTAGTGAAGACCTTCCGCGGTGGGATTCCTTGTTGTAATCCCCCTTATTTTTGAGGGAGGCAGTAGACGCAGTCCATTGCCCCTGACACTTATTGTGATGTCTCTTCAAGTGGCTAGTGACACGCTGCAGTCTTTACATAGGGGTATTTAAAGGACGTCTACCGAGTCTTTTGCTTTTGTGGAGAGTGATTTTCCGTTGCAATTTTGGAACTAGTCCCTTAATGATTTTCCAAGTGGGTAATATAATCAAGTATCCCTCCAACCGATGCGTTCCAGGAGAACAGGTCAGGAACTTCAAGCACTCCCAGTAATTAGGTTTTTGGATACTCAGTTTAGGCATGCCTAAGAAGGTGTTTCGAGTAAATTTTCTAGGCCAGGGAATTTCACCTGCCGTTGAAAGTTAGGTATTAGTGTGCAGCAATATTCCAGCCTATATAGGAGACAAGCGACCTGAGAGTGTCCCATCAATAGGTGCTTGGACATCCCCTGGAGTTATAAATGAATTCTTTAAAAAAAAAAAAGGCCGTCAACATGAAAATTGAGACACTAATGCAACATACGGTGATTCTTTATTGAATAAATGTTTTCCCACAGTGCCTTCAACATTCCAATACAATTCAGAAGGGTGAACTGAGAGTAAGGAATTTGAGGTAAGTCAGATCCCTCATACTGGAGTCGATGTGTTTCAGTCCATCAATCTTGTAGAAAGTACAGCGATCGGTGCGCGTAGACTGGCTTATATACTGTAAGTCAGGATAGGGCTAGCAGGAGGATGCAGGTGCAAATTGGTACCATCACTAATCGAAGTAAGGTCTTCGTCAAATGTTGGATAAGTTGTGAAGAATTACAGTTGTTATCAATATACCCATGATTGCTGCAGGGTCTGAACAGAAGTGATAAATGGTTAAAAAAACCGACAAGTTGAAGATTGAGAGACACATCAGCAACATACGGAATCTATATTTAAGAAACGTTTCCGCCACACAGTGGCTTCATCAGTCCAATACAAAGTTATGAAAGGTGTAAGGAGAGAGTGAGTTTGAGGTAATAATCCCCCTCAGCCTGGAGTCGATTGTGTTCAGTAGTATGCTGTACATCTCTACAAGATTGATGGACTAACACATTGACCTCCAGGCTTAGAGACTGATTACCTCAAACTCCTACTCTCCTTACACTTTTCTACTTTGTATTGGAGACTGATGAAGCCACGTGTGGCGAAACGGTTTACTCCAATAAAGATTCCTTATGGTTGCATTTCATAATCTTTCACTTCTCGTTTTTTAACCATGTGATCAATAACCCATGTAGCTTTGGCCAGGGGCCTCCATGGTGAGCGAAAACTCATGACACCTTAATCCACTGGACCATAAACTCCAAAGAGTTAGCATATCCAGCAGAAACTGGATGTTGTTCTCGCTGCCCAAGTATATACTAATGGTGTGGATGATTCTTGGCTAATTTCATTCTGGTCCCAGTTTGGTGTAACTAATACAACGAGCATATTTTAAATTACGTGGCCCCACGAACAAGTGGTATGATCAATTCCAAAAATGCGACTAGCCAAGGACTCGAACCCCATGCTGCATTGTGGCCTCTGTGAGCGCACATCACTCCAGTACTTCCATCCCAACAGTTCCCAAATCGGCAATGGAACGCGCCTCGGACCCTAAGACCCTCCATATAGCAGTGGCTCTATGATTGCTGTCCGGCCAATTCACGTGGAATAACGTGGATTTGCGGGGATGCACAAGCCCGACCAATATGGTCAACATGGTCTTAACAGTTCCATAACCAAGGGTTTGCATGCAACAAGACGACAGATGAGGTCAACGACCAACAATAAAGAAGGACCCTGTGCTACAAGCAGGATGCTTAGCCAACATGGAGCCACTCCCGAATTCACTAGCATACAAAATACCCACAACCACCAAAACCACCCCCTGTATGTGGATGGCACCATCTACGCCTGGAAGAATGGCAAGCTCTTAGCATGAACTATACATGAGTGTCCACACTGCTGATACCTATATTCAATCACAGTGTCGGGGATAGGAGGAGCTACTTACCACAGGAGGAGTACAAGATCGACAAGTACAGAGACATAAGCCAACAGTAATCAATTAGTCCCAGTGGGATCAGATACCTGGGATCAATGGTAAAAAATGGCGTACTTGTTTCACTTAAAGAACATGATTCCAGACTCATCGAGCACACCAGTGACGCCAAGAGCAGGCCACTTTCATGTTTCCAAGCGCCTCAGCGTCGTGGCCATGCCATACTGGGCTCGCGTCTCGGTTTCGGAGAGGCAGGAGTGGGCCCTAAAAAGAAAAACTTATCATCCATCATTCACGTCCATTACTGTCTTGTTGCCAGAAGGTTGGCTTTAAACACTATGGTTATAAAGCTGCAACATACGACCCCTCCTTCGAGTGTAGTCAATGTACTTCCCATCTCTCAGGACTCAGTCCGGCTCCGTTCCGCTGAAACCCTTCATAAATTTTGCTCACACTCCATCAGCACATGCAAGTATTAAAAACCATTGTCTCAATTCACTCTTATCAAATACACTCAGGCACGCTTCGGAAGTCCAAGCCCCTCAACACAAAACCTCCTTTACCCCCCCTCCAATCCCTTTCCATGCGACAGCTACCACAGACCTTCCTTCCAGTGCAGATTTATACACTCTCGGAGTCATTCTGTTTTGTGTCAATTCTCTCTACATGTCCAAACCACCTCAACAACCCCTCCTTCCACAAACCCTGTCTCCATAGACTCCTAAGTGCACCACCACTCTTTTCCTCGCCCTCATCAATTCTATGATTCACCTCTCATCCTTCATAGACTCCATCAGCTTAAAAAAATACACCAAATAATCTGAATACATACACTCCCTTCCATACTCTCTCCCGTCCAACTGATATCCAATCTTTCATCACCTAATCTTTTATGTTATCGATTCATAATACTTACTCTTTCCTGTATTTACTTTAATATGTTTCCTTCTTTTACATACCCTAACCAAATTTCTATCAAGCCAACCTATAAAACTCTCTTCAGAATCTCCCAAAAGCACAGTGTCATCAAGCAAAGAGAAAAATGGGAACAACTACCCACTTTGCATCAGTTCTTTCATCTTTAACAACTCCGTGCCTCTTGTTAACACACCCTCGTACATTCACTTAATACAAGCTCCATCTATACATATATAGAAAAGCCATGGGTGACATCAGACATCCTTGTCTAAGTCCTACTTTTACTGGGAAATAATCTCCTCTCTCTCTACATAACACTAACTTGATCCTCGACTATCCTCGTAAAACTCTTCACTGCTTTCAGTAACCTACCTCCTAGGCACCATATACCTGCAACATCTGCACATTGCCCCCCCTATCCACACCCCATCATATGCCTTTTCCAAATCCATAAATGCACAAAAACCTCTTACTTACTTTACTCTTTTCTAAATAACTGTTTTACACCGTGATATGTTTCACGGTAAACACTTGGTCTACACCCCCTACCTATTCTAAAGCCCCTTGTTCATTGGCTGCTATGCAACTCTCCGTCCTAATAATAAATATATATAAATATATATATATATATATAATATAAATAAATATATATAAATATATATATATATATATATATATATATATATATACCTCGGAGAAGTGGATCAAAAGGCTTCAAGGAAAATATTTGGATTTCTTCCTGAACCGTTTTTTGAAAATTCCACTTCCCTACCACCCCCCATCTTTTTTATATTTTTTTTTTTTACAAATAGGAATATTGTTAAGTATCATAATATGGTACATAGATCCAAGATAGCGGAACACTAAATGATGTAAAGTGCACATACGGTACATGTTGTTTAAGTGTGTATCACCGATTAATAAGGCTAAAATCTCATCCATCTCTCTCAAGCTGGGGCGTGTAGCCCAAAATACAGCAGGCTACCCCTTGAACATCGCACTGAGCGCTGGAACAGAAAACTAGCTGCCCCTGGGATCCCTAGATACACTGATGAGAGCGTCCTTTTTTCCTTCCCAGCTCCTTAAGGAATTTAGATGCAGCTCTCAACTTGCACTTGGCGTCTACACAACAGCCTTCCCCAATCATGTCTTCACTCTCATTTGCTGCACTTCCTACGATCTGCATGACACACTACTTTGAGTCGGCTTCACAGCCCACAAGCAGGGGCGACTAATATTGGGTCACAATCTGGTAAGCACGCTCCATCAACACCAAAATCAAAAGAGCTAAGGGCACACACAACACCACCAATCTACACTACACGATACCATTCTTACACTCTCAGGGATCAAACACCCAGAAGGCACACCGCACTCACCCCCCAACTCACATAGTGCACATCAACACTACCTCCTCAAAGCTTCTTGACTTAAGTCCAGGGCAATAACACTCCCAATTACGACACTACTCCTAAAGGCCAGCATTCCAACTATGCTCTGCATCTACTACTCGATCATTCGAACTCACCTACATCGATCTTCACACCTCTATACACTCAAATCCATCTACTTCCTTCCATTGAGCACATTAGCACAGCCACAGGCACAAAAGCTTCTCACTCAGGTCCCAGGGGGAAACCACTCCTTGGGGCCCAGACAATAGGGGGGCACGGGATGGTGGCCACTCGTCTGGGGTGGGCGGGGGAGAGGGGGGGGGGGCGGGGGGAGGCGGAGAGTGTGGGGGGGGGGGGGCGGAGGGGCGTAGGGGGGGGGGGGCGGGGAGGGGCGGGGGGACTCACTACATCAACACATCTTCCATACCACGAGGGTGTGCGGATGGGCGTGCAGGGGGGAGGGGGGGGCATCGTCTGGTCCGCAGGGTCGGCTTACTGCGCAGTCGGGCGTGGTCAGGGTGGGAGCTAGAGTGGGGCTGGGGGGGGCAGGGGGGGGGGGGGGGGGAGGGGGGAGGCTGCTGTCAAACTCGGGAGGGGGCGTGGGGGCGATCGTTGATTGGGGGACTCGGAGGGTGCGGAGGGGGGACGCTTATCTGCGGGGATCGGGGGGGGGCGGGTCTGGGCCTGGGTGGCTGGGTGGCGGGGTGGCGGCGGGGGTGGGCGTGCTCACGTCTGGTCGGCGGGGGTGGGCCTTGGGGGGGGGACTGGGCTCTGGCGTGGAGTTGGTCTCTGGGGGCGGGGGTGGCGGGTGGGCTTGGGGGGCTGTCGGGGGGAGGGGGGGGGGCTCTCTTTGCGGTAGTGGGGGCTCAGCTAGTTCTGCACTCCTTCTATCGCTCTCACTCGCCTCAGTCACTATCAATCCAGGGGCTGGGGATGTCTTGTGGACTGGGTTGGGGGCGTATGCTTTGCCCCCCCCCGGCGTGGGGGGGTCTGGGGTGTGCAAGCGGGACACGTCGTACAGTTCTTCCTCAGCCGTTCTGCGAGCACTCATGGGGGCGGGCGGGGGGGGGTGTGGTGGGGGGGTTGGATTAGTGGGGGGGGGGGGGCCGAGTCGGGGGAGGAGGGAGGGCGAGGGCGTTTGGGGTCGGGAGGCGGGGGGGTGGCGGCGCGAGTGTGGGTCTCTTTCTGCGTGGAGGGCCTACCTCGACCTTTCAGGGCTCGCGGCTAGTTCCTTATCTCAGTGCTCAGGCTCATCGTCAGGGCCAAATCTCTTGCGTTCACTAGTCTTCATCACAACCACTGGACGATTTTCAGGCTATCACACACGCAGAAACTCTCTCTCTCGGACACCACAGCTCAAGCACCTCTACTTCTTCTCCTTCTGCTTGTCTTGGCAGCTCTTGCTAGTTCTCTCTCCAGCTCATCCTCATTCTTCTCATTTCCGAGCACACACTTAACTGTCTTACTTTCTTCATTCTTCGTAGCCATCTGTCTCTCGACTGTCTCTCTCTACATCGATTACTGCTAGTATGCTCTGGCTCTTCCAATTTCTCATGTTTGCTTCTTGCGGCTGACTGTTACGTCATCTTGTCCTTGATCTTTCTTCTGTGCATCTTCGTGACGCAATCCTGCGTCTCCTTGGTACTCCTTTGCTCAGCATGCGTGCATTTGTGGAGCTCTTTGCTCTGCGTTGTTCCCGGCTGGGGCTCGTGGGGGCCTCTGCGGAGGAGGTGGGGGGCGTGGGCGCGAGGTCAGGGTGGTTGGGGCTGGCGAGGAGGGGGGGGGTTAGGATGGGGCGTTTCTGTCTGGGGGCTCGTCAAGGTGGGGGGCTTGGGGGGGGGTGTGGGCGGGTGGGGGGGTCGGGGGGGGGGCCGGTTCGTAGCGGGGATGCTGGGGGCGGGTGTGGCTGGGGGTTGGGGGGGGGGCGAGGCTGACGGGTGTTTTGTGTGTTGCTATCTTTCGTTTGTCTACTTCTTCCCTTGTCTCTGTGCTCTTCATTCTTCTTTCCTTTCTCCCATAATCTCTCTCCACTTGCCATCTTCGTGGCTGTGGCGTGTCTTCGTTCTGCTCATCGTGCTGCTTTCTTTGTGCTCCAGCGCTTGCTTCGGGCGGGCTTGTCTATCAGGGTACAATCAGCACCTCATCCTCTGTATGTTGGTTCGATTCATGCTCTTCGTGCATGGTACTGACCGTTGCTGGCGGAGACTTGGTTGTCACTGCACTTTGTTTGCATGGGGACTCTTTGGGCAGGCGTCGGTGGTCAGTGATACTTTACGTAGTCTTCTACTTCTACGGTTCTACTTTGCGTTGTTCTGTTCCTGGGTTGGGGGTATCTCGTCTAGTCCTCGGACTTGCGTTCGACGTCCCTGCATGGTTGGGGGGGATGTTCTCTTTGGGGCGGTTTCGGCGTTTGTCTCCTGAGTCTTATTTGTGTCAGCGGGTTCTTTTTTGGGTGGGGTTGTCTTTTTTTCTTCTGTCTCTCTTCTTCTCTCGGTGTTTTCAGTTCTTTTTAGGTTTTAGCAGGACTCTATGATCGAGTAGTAGTCGAGCTCCTATTCGTGTGCTGGTGGGCTGCTGCTTCGTTGGTCTGTTCCTGTCATTCAGGTCTTTCTCTTTGCTTCTTCTGACTCTCCGGTTGTGTGTTCTCTTTTGCTATCTTCTTTCTTTTGCAACGGGGGGGTGTGCGGGCGGGGAGGGGTTCAGTCTTTCTTCTTGGGGGTGCTGTTGCGGGGATGGGGGTTCGTTGGGTGTTGGTCTTTCTGGGTACTTGATGGCGGGGGGTGGGGGGGCCGGGGGGGGGGATGGGGGGCTGGGTGGTGGGGTGGGGGCAGGGGGGGGGGAGGTGGGGGCGGGGGGCGGGGGGGGGGGGGGGTAGGCGGTGAGTAGAGGGGGGGGGGGGGTGGGTGGGGGGGGGGCGGGGGGGGGGGTGGGGGCGTGGGGGGGGGGGGGTGAGGGGGGTTGGCTGGGGGGGTGGGGGGGGGGGGGGGGCGGGTGGGCGGGTAGGGGCTGGGGCGGGGGTGGGGTGGGGGGGGGGGGGGGCGTGGGGGGGGGGGGTGCGTGGGGCTGGCGTGGGGTGGGGCGCGGGGGGTGGGTTGGGGGGGGGGGGGGTGGGCGTGGTGGGGGGGGCGGGGCAGGGGAGGGGGGGGGGTGGGGGGGGGGGGGCGAGGGGGGGGTGGGGGGGAGGGGGCGGGGGGAGGGTGGGGGGGGGCGGGCTCTCACGTGGTCCTACCACTACTGATACCACTACTTCGGAGAAACGATTGGCGAGAGTCGAGAGGGGGGGGGGATGCGGGTGGGGGGAGGGGAGGCTGGGGCGGCAGGGGGGGTCTATTGGGGGGGGGGGGGGGGGCGGGGAGGGGGTGGGGGGGGGGGAGGGCGAGCGAGCGGAGGGGGAGGGTGGGGGGGCTGCAGAGGGGGGGGGGGTAGCGTTATGGTGCACCGAGAGTAGCGTAAGGGGGGGAGGGGGGGGGGGGTGGGCTGGGGGGGGGGGGGTGCAGGGGGGGGGGGGGGGGCGGTATAGTGGGGGCGAGGGGTGTGGGGGGCGGGGGGGGGGGGGGCGGGGGTTTGGGAGCTGGCTGGGTGGGGGGGGGTTGGCAGGGAGGGGGGGCTTAAGGGGGGAGGTTAGGGGTGGGGGGGGGGGGGGTTTTCATTCTCGTGGGACGCTGTGACCTAGCGTCTGCTAGGGGTGGGACGAGGCGGGGGGGGCGGGTGTCTTTTTCTACAATTAGCACTTCGCGAGCAACACGTTATACTCATACCCTCTCTCACACTTCACAATCACCTCTGCTCTCATCTCATCATCTACTTCCCTCACACGTAATTCTTTCCGTTTCCCCCCATGAGCACAAGCTGAACAAGCACTAAGATCTTTCTGTACAAGAGGCTGCAACGCATGTGCTGACTAGTTATCACTGTCAAACGCACTGGTCACACTTGTTGACATGGCAACAAAAAGCTACACAAGGGGTCTGGCTGCAGACCTTGGTCGACAACACTGAAAACTTTTACACACACCTGTAGGTACAACAGGCTTAAACTAGCAAATGATGCTTTTTCTTGTGCACAAAATTGACACTAAGCTTTTACACATAACAATGTGAAGAACACTGACTGAGGAGGGGAATGTAATTAACACATGACATATATAATTTCTGCTCAACTGCCTCGACAATTCTGTGACATAAATTTACTGAATCAGCAAAACTCGATGTAACCTCATATGGCGAGTTAGATGTATGTCGCGAGGTACGTCCCAGCAGCACTGTCACGTCAGCAGACAGTATCGAGTGCCGTCAGCATACATCGTGACCTCATTGATACCGTCAGCAGCGAGTTGGTGAGCAATCATGTGATGCGGCAGCAGACCACAGCATTGAAGCCTGGGACATCTGCAACTCATGTGGCTGCGTATAACACGCGCGACATCGTCCACATCCCCATTTGGCAATGGGAAGCCACGATGCATCATGATCAAACGTGGCTTGGCTGATTCACGTGTGCTTGCTGATACCCACTTGGCTTGCTGATCCACATGGGCTTTCGTGATCCAGCGTGGCTTCAAGTGGCCTCGGGCACAGCGGATACACATATCTTTGCAAAGATTCACGGACAAAAAAACAGCAGAGAGTGATGGCATGGTTGGTGAATAGTAGTGCTGGTGAAGATGTGAGTGTACAGCAGGGCGATGCATGGGGCTAGGGCAAGAACAGCCACTACCTCCTCATCACGTTCTCCACAAACCTGTGGAGAAACTCACACTGGACGCAGAAATCACCACAAAACCACCTCAGGCTTGCCTGAAAAGCTGTGCAGCTGAACAACAACAGCAGCACATTGCAGAGACAGTGAATGCAATGACTTGAGAAACAGTGTGGGATGCTGTAGTCGTGGGTGCATTGGACGCCACTTTACAATTACACGAGAAATTCGGCCAAATTTTCGGCTGGATACCTACTTGCACCTGTGATCCCAGTGGATGCTGAGAAACATTGCTAAGACACACATCAGATAAAATCTTTGAGAGATGGATGTTTACGTGAGTGTATAGGTACAAAGTGAAGTTGAATTCATAACCTCACTCGTGTCCTCTCTCCGGGTCAAACACAGCTGCTGCCCTACCGCTTCCCACCATTTTATAATCAGTTTGTTTGGTGGCTCAATTGCATCGGAGCGTGTTCAATGATAAACGTCCTTCAGAAGGCTTCTTACTTATTTTTGCAAAGTATCCGTGGGGGTACACGAGGCTTGAGTGTGTTGGATGCCGCATGGCCGGGGAGGTCCATGGCCACATGGGGACAGGCGAGAGTAGGACGTTGAGTCTTGCTTCTAGGTGTGGGCTGCTGAGTGAGTGAGCGATTTCGGAGAGTGGGCCCAGCATCCCACTGATCTGGAGGCAGGCCGAAAGAGGGCATGCACGCTGAGGCCGCGAAATATGAACTTAGCTTGCAGACATCATGAGGCTGTCTGTGCATACAATACAGGCTTCCTACCGGCAGATAAGGTCATTCTGTCAATGTCAGTAAGTCAGTTAAATCAATTAAGTACAGTGGGGATGTCTGTGGCATTTAAGTCATAGGTGGGACAGGCAAGTCATAATCACTCAAGTCAGGTACGCAATACAGGAGTCAAGTCAGAAGTCAGTCAAAGTCAGTAAGTCATTTAGAGAAGTCAGTTAATCCAGTAAGTCAGTCGCAGCTAAGACAGCCAAGCTGTAAGGTCAGTGAAGTCAGTAAGTCAAGTCAGAAACCTAAAATTCAAGTAAGTGAAGTCAGTAAAGTCAGTCAAGCCGGTAAGTCATTCATTCAAGACAGTAAGTCCTTCAGTCCAAGTCAGTTAGTCAAGTCTCAGAAAGTCCTCAAGTCATAAGTCAGTCATTTATTTCAGTCCAAGTCAGTAAGTCAGTCCATCAAGTCAGTAAGGTCATTCATTCAAGTCAGTAAGTCATTCAAATCAGTCAAGTCAGTGAGTCCCGTCGATTTAAGTCAGTAAGACAGGCAATCTATAAGACGAGTCGAAGTCAGTAGGTCAGTTTGGTCAAGTCATCCTAAATCATAATAATGAGTCATTAAGACAGCAAATCCATGTAAGTCAATTAAATAAGTACGTCAGTCATTTATTTCAGTCAAGTCAGTAAGTCATCAGTTTAAGTCAGTAAGTCATCAGTCAAGTCGTCCAAATCATTTAAGTCAGTCAGTCAGTGAGTCAGGTCGTTTAAGTCAGGTTGAGACAGGCAAGTCTATGGAGTCAGTTCAAGTCATAACAATCCAGTCAAGTCAGTAGCCATTTTGTCAGTCAGCTAAGGTCAGAAAAGTCAGTCCAGTAAGAGCAGCAAAGTCCTGTAAGTCAAGTCCGAGGTGATTTATTTCATCAGTCTAGTAAGACAGTCCATCACGTCAGGAAAGTTTATTCGGTCAAGTCAGTCATTCGAGTTAAGTCAGTAAGTCATTCAAGCCGACATCAAGTCGGGGTGTGTCGAAGTCAGTCAGCTAAGTCAGTCAAAAGTCAGTCAAGTCAGATCAGTCAATTAATAATTCAGTCAAGTTCAGAGTAAGTCAGTCAGTCAAGTCATTCTGGCAATTAAGTTCAGTCAAGTCAGGTAAGTCAATCAGTCAAATCAACCAGTCAAGTTAAGTCAGTACGTCAGTCATGCCAAGTCAGTCAAGTCAGTATGATCATTCAGTCAATCAGTCAGAGCAGTAGTCTTAAGTCAAGTCATGCCATTCAGTCAAGTCAGTAAGTCAGTCAAGTTAAGTCAGTCCCAAGTCATCAAGATCAATCAGTCATATAATCAGTCAAGTCCTGTAAAACAGTCACTCAAGTCAGTAATGTCATTCAGGGACAAGTCGAGTAAGTCAGTCAATCAAGTAAGATCAGTCATTTAAGAGTCAATCAGGTCAGTCAGTTAAATCAATAATCAGTCAAGTCAATCCGTTCATTTAATTCAGTCAAGTCAGTAATGTCCAGTCAGTCAAGTCATTTAAGAAAGTCAGTCGTCAATCAGTATGTCAATCAGTCAATTCATGGACCAGTCAGTTAAAAGTCAGTAGATCTAGTCAAGCCAGTCAGTCAAGTCAGTAAGGGACAGTAGTTAAATCAGTCAAGTCAATCAGTCATATAGATTCAGTCAATTCAGTAAATAATCAGTCAGGGTAAAGTCATAAGTCATTCAGTCAAGCAAAGCAGACATTCCCAAAAAAGTAGCAATTTGTGCCTATATTATATATATATATTATATATATTATATTATCACACTGGCCGATCCCACCAAGGCAGGGTGGCCCGAAAAAGAAAAACTTTCACCATCTTCACTCCATCACTGTCTTGCCAGAAGGTGCTTTACACTACAGTTTTTAAACTGCAACATTAACACCCCTCTATATATATATATATATATATTTTATATAATTTTATATATATATATATTTTATTATATATATATATATATTATATATATAATTATATATATATATATATTTTATATAATATATATATATATATATATTATATATATATATATTTTTATATATGCAATAAGATCACAGTAAACGGGTTTGATTTCAGAATATGCAAAACAACCACTCTGAAAAAAATAGAGAAATTCCAAGCGCTTTCGTGACTACTCACATTATCAAGTTCCTTGATAATGTGAGTAGTACGAAAGTGCTTGGAATTTCCTATTCTTTCAGAGTGGTTGTTTTGCATTATATATATATATATAAATTATATATACACATATATATATATATATATAAAATTTATATATATATATATATATATATAAAATATATATAAAAATTATTTATATATATATTTATATATATTATATAAATATTTTATAATATATAATATATATAATATTTATTATATATATATATATATATATATATATATATATATATTATATATATATATATATATATAAAATTTAAAATATATATATATATATATATATTATTACTTATATATATATATATATATATATATTATATATATATATATATATATATATATATTATATTTTATATATATTTTATATATATATATATATATGTAGTAGGTTGGTAGACGAAACCCCCCAGGGAAGTATTTACCGCCCTCCCAGTTTGACTGTGAAACAAAACTGTAACTGTTTTGCATGATGGTAGGATTGCTGGTTTCTTTTTCTGTCTCATAAACACCTAAGATAACAGGGATATATGCTACTCCTACTTACACTTTGGTCACACTTCACAGACACGCACATGCATATATATTATACATACATCTAGGTTTTTCTCCTTTTTTCTAAATAGCTCTTGTTCTTTTTTATTTCTTCTATTGTCCATGGGGAAGTGGAAAAGAATTTTTTCCTCCGTAAGCCATGCGTGTCGTATGAGCGACTAAAATGCGGGAGCAATGGGCTAGAAACCCCTTCCCCTGTATACAATTACTAAAAAAGAGAAGAAGAAAAATTTTATAAAACTGGGTTGCTTAAATGTGGTGGATGTAGTGCGGATGCAAGAAACAGATGATTGCGGATGTTATAATGAAAAAGAAGTTGGTTGTCTGGCCCTAAGCGAAAACAAAGTGAAGGGGGTAGGAGGTTTCAGTGGGGGGAAAAAAAAATGGGATTAAATCTGGAGTATCTGAGAGAGTTAGAGCAAAGGAAGGGGTAGCAGTAATGTTAAATGATCAGTTAGGAAGGAGAAAAGAGAATATGAATGTGTAAATTCAAGAATTATGTGGATTAAGTAAAGGTTGGATGCGAGGAAGTGGGTCATAATAAGCGTGTATGCACCTGGAGAAGAGAGGAATGCCCGAGGAAGAGAGAGAGATTTTGGGAGATGTTAAGTGAATGTATAGGAGCCTTTGAACCAAGTGAGAGAGTAATTGTGGTAGGGGACTTGAATGTAAAGTAGGAGAAACTTTTAGAGAGGGTGTGGTAGGTAAGTTTGGGGTGCCAGGTGTAAATGATAATGGGAGCCCTTTGATTGAACTTTGTATAGAAAGGGGTTTAGTTATAGGTAATACATATTTTAAAAAAGAGGATAAATAAGTATACACGATATGATGTAGGGCGAAATGACAGTAGTTTGTTGGATTATGTATTGGTAGATAAAAGACTGTTGAGTAGACTTCAGGATGTACATGTTTATAGAGGGCCACAGATATCAGATCACTTTCTAGTTGTAGCTACACTGAGAGTAAAAGGTAGATGGGATACAAGGAGAATAGAAGCATCAGGGAAGAGAGAGGTGAAGGTTTATAAACTAAAAGAGGGGGGCAGTTAGGGTAAGATATAAACAGCTATTGAGGATAGATGGGCTAATGAGAGCATAGGCAATGGGGGCGAAGAGGTATGGGGTAGGTTTAAAAATGTAGTGTTAGAGTGTTCAGCAGAAGTTGTGGTTACAGGAAAGTGGGTGCAGGAGGGAGAGGAGCAAATTTGGGGGAATGATGATGTAAAGAGAGTAGTAAAGGGAGAAAAGTTAGCATATGAGAAGTTTTTTCAAAGTAGAAGTGATGCAAGGAGGGAAGAGATATGGAGAAAAAGAGAGAAGTTAAGAGAGTGGTGAAGCAATGTAAAAAGAGAGCAAATGAGAGAGTGGGTGAGATGTTTTTCAACAAATTTTGTTGAAAATAAAAAAAAGTTTTGGAGTGAGATTAACAAGTTAGAAAGCCCAGAGAACAAATGGATTTGTCAGTTAAAAATAGGAGAGGAGAGTTATTAAATGGAGAGTTAGAGGTATTGGGGAAGATGGAAGGAAATTTTGAGGAATTGTTTAATGTTGATGAAGATAGGGGAAGCTATGATTTCGTGTATAGGGCAAGGAGGAATAACATCTTGTAGGAGTGAGGAAGAGCCAGTTGGAGTGTGGGGGGAAATTCGGAGGCAGTAGGTAAAATGAAAGGGGGGAAGGGAGCCGGGATTGATGGGATAAAGATAGAAATGTTAAAAGCAGGTGGGGATATAGTTTTGGAGTGGTTGGTGCAATTATTTAATAAATGTATGGAAGAGGGTAAAGGGACCCAGGGATTGGCAGAGAGCATGCATAGTTCCTTTGTATAAAGGCAAAGGGGATAAAAGAGAGTGCAAAAAATATAGGGGGATAAGTCTGTTGAGTGTCCCTGGTAAAGTTTTATGGTAGAGTTATAATTGGAAAGAATTAAGAGTAAGAGGGGAGGAATAGGATAGCAGAGGGAACAAGGAGGCTTTAGAAAGGTAGGGGGTTGTGGGACCAGGTGTTTACAGTAAAACCATATAAGTGAACAGGATTTAGATAAGGCTAAAGAGTCTTTGTGGCATTCATGGATTTGGAAAAGGCGTAAAGACAGGGGATAGGGGGGCAATGTGGCAGATGTTGCAAATGTATGGTGTAGGAGGTAGGTTACTGAAAGCAGTGAAGATTTTTTACGGGATAGTGAGGCTCAAAGTTAGAGTATGTAGGAAAGAGGGAAATTTTTTCCCAGTAAAAGTAGGCCTTAGACAAGGTGTGTGATGTCACCGTGGTTGTTTAATATATTTATAGATAGGGTTGTAAGAGAAGTAAATGCGAGGGTCTTGGCAAGAGGCGTGGAGTTAAAAGATAAAGAATCACACACAAAGTGGGAGGGTTTTCACAGCTGCTCTTTGCTGATGACACTGTGCTCTTGGGAGATTCGAAGAGAAGTTGCAGAGATTGGTGGATGAATTGGTAGGGTGTGCAAAAGAAAAAAATTAAAGGTGAATACAGGAAAGAGTAAGGTTATGAGGATAACAAAAAGATTTTGGTGATGAAAGATTGAATATCAGATTGGAGGGAGAGGTATGGAGGAGGTGAACGTATTCAGATATTTGGGAGTGGACGTGTCAGCGGATGGGTTTTATGAAAGATGGGGAATCATAGAATTGATGAGGGAAAAAAAAATGAGTGGTGCACTTAGGGTCTGTGGAGACAAAGACTTTGTCCTTGGAGGCAAAAGGGAATGATGAGGTTTAGTTTTACCAACGCTCTATATGGGGGGAAAAGGTGGGGAGAAGTTGCAGCGAGGGGGGAAGGCTGGAGGCAGGGAGTGTCAGTTGAAAATGTGTGGTGTGAATATAATGCAGAGAATTCGAGTTTGGAAGTTGGGAGGAGGTGCGGATTCCCAAACTGTTGTCCAGAGGGCTGAGGAAGGGTTTGTTGAGGTGGTTCGGACTTTGTAGAGAGAATGGAGCGAAACAGAATGACTTCAAGAGTGTTATCAGTCTGTAGTGGAAGGAAGGCGGGGTAGGGGTCGGCCTAGGAAGGGTTTGGGGGGAGGGGTAAAGGAGGTTTTGTGGGGCGAGGGGCTTGGACTTCCAGGGAGGCATGCGTGAGCGTGTTTGATAGAGTGAATGGAGACAAATGGTTTTTAATACTTGACGTGCTGTTTTGGGGTGTGAGCAACAGTAACATTTATGAAGGGATTCAGGGAAAAACCGGCAGGCCGGACTTTTAGTCCCGGAGATGGGAAGTACAGTGCCTGCACTCTGAAGGAGGGTGTTAAGTTGCAGTTTAAAAACTGTAGTGTGAAGACCCTTCTGGCAAGACAGTGATGGAGTGAATGATGGTTTAAAGTTTTCTTTTCGGGCCACCCTGCCTTGGTGGAATCGGCCCGGTGGGGATAATAAAAAAAAAATATTTTATATTATATATATATATATATATATATATATATATAAATATATATATATTATATATATATATATATATATAATATATATATATATATATATATTACAGTGGACCCCCGCATAGCGAACTTAATCCGTGCAAGAGGGCTGGTCGTTATGCGAAATGTTCGCTATGCCCAATTAATTTTCCCCCTAAGAAAAAAATGGAAATAAATTAATCCCTGCCCAAAACACCCAAAAGTATGAAAAAAATATTTTTTTAAACCCCAAAAAAATGTTATTTTAGTAAAACAACAAACTGAAAAAGGCATGCACAATTACATGACACTTACTTTTATTGAAGATCTGGTGATGATTGATTGGATGGGGGGGGAGGGGAGAGAGAGTGTTAGTGTTTAGGAAGGGAATCCCCTTTTCCCTTAGACTTGAGGTAGCAAGTCCCTTTTCCGGGGTTATTCCCTTTCTTTTAAAGCCACTAGACCAGCTTCAGATCATGGACCCCCGCGCACAACAAATCTGTCCATAGAGCTTGTACCTCCCGTTCCCTTTACGATTTGTCTAAAATGGGCCATAACTTTGTCATTGAAATAGTCCCCACCGGGCTTGCCAAAGCTGGCCCGGGGATTTTCATCCATAAAGGTTTGCAGTTCAAACCCCCGTGCACACATTCCTAATTTTTTTTAAGAGGCAATGGTTCCACAAGTGGGGATAGGCTTTTCAGGGTTGCCCCAAACCCCCTTCAAAATCTTTTTTTAATTTTTCCCAAATAATTCTCACCCTTTTTACCACAGGGTTGGGGATAGAAGCTTTCTTGGGGCCCACGGTCATTATTTCCAGAAACAGCCCGAAAAAAAAAAACGTAAAAAACAAATATTCCCAGTGTATCTTGAAAGTTACCGGAGGCTGGCTGGTAAACAAAGGGCGGTCTCGGCGAAGGTCGCTGAGCGGGTTTTTGCCCCCCTATGGGGGCAAAATTTTGGGGAACAAAGCTTCGCTTGCGGATTTTTCGTTGCAAGGGTTTTGCATGGGGGGCCCCTGTAATATATAATATATAATTTTAAATTTATATATATCAATAAATCACAGAAAAAAGGGATTTTAGAATATGCAAAACAACCTCTCTGAAAAAATGAGAAAATTCCCAAATGTTTTCGTGACTACTCCATTATCGAGGAAACTTTTCCTGTAATGTGAGGTCATGAAAGCCTTGGAAATTTTTCTATTCTTTCAGAGTGGGTTTTTTTGAATATATATAATATATATATATATTATAAAATAATTTTTATAATTATATTATATAATTATAATATATTTTATATATATAAATTATATATACATAAAATTATTATATATATTTTTATAATATATATATATATATACAATATATATATAAAATTTTATTATATTTTTATATATATTATATATATATATATTTAAAATATTTTATAAATATATATATTATATATATATTTATATATTATTATATATATATTTTATAAAATATATATATATATATAATATATATATATATATATATATATATATATATATATATATATATATATATTTTTATTATATATATATTTTATAAAATATATATATATATATATAAAATATAAATATATATATAAAATATTATAATATATTATAAATATATATATATATATTATATATATATATATATATATATATATATATATATATTTTTATTATATATATATTTATATATTATATATATATATTATATTATATATTATATATATTATATATATAAAATATATATATATATATATATTTATATATAAATATATATATATTTATATGTATATCTATATATATAATATATATATATAATATATAATATATATAATATATTATATAATTATATATATATTATATATATAATATTTTATATATATATTATATATATATATATATATAAAATATAATATAATATATTCTATAAATATATATAATATATATATATATATATATATATATATATATATTATATATATATATATAAATATATATATATATAAATTTTTTTTTTATTATTTATTTTCACACTGGCCGATTCCCACCAAGGCAGGGTGGCCCGAAAAAAGAAAGCTTTCACCAATCATTCATCCATCACTGTCTGCCAGAAGGGTGCTTTTCACTACAGTTTTTAAACTGCAACATTAACACCCCTCCTTCAGAGTGCAGGCACTGTACTTCCCCTCTCCAGGACTCAAGTCCGGCCTGCCGGTTTCCCTGAACCCCTTCATAAATGTTACTTTGCTCACACTCCAAAAGCACGTCAAGTATAAAAAACCATTTGTCTCCATTCACACCTATCAAACACGCTCATGCTACCTGCTGGAAGTCCAAGCCCCTCGCGCACAAAACCTCCTTTACCCCCTTTCTCTCCAACCTTTCCTAGGCCGACCCCTACCCCCCCCATCCTTCCCACTACAGACAAATAACACTCTTGAAGTCATTTGTTTCGCTAAATTCTCTCTACATGTCCGAACCACCTCAACAACCCTTCCTCAGCCCTCTGGACAACAGTTTTGGTAATCCCGCACCTCCAACCTAACTTCCAAACTACGAATTCTCTGCATTATATCACACCACACATTGCCCCCAGACATGACTCTCCACTGCCCCCAGCCTTCTCCTCGCTGCAACATTCATCACCCATGCTTCACACCCATTAAAAGCGTTGGTAAAAACTATACTCTCATACATTTCCTCTTTGCCTCCAAGGAAAAAGTTCTTTGTCTCCACAGACTCCTAAGTGCATCACTCACTCTTTTTCCTCATCAATTCTTGATTCACCTCATCTTCATAGACTCATCCGCTGACACGTCAACTCCAAATATCTGAATACATTCACCTCCCCCAATACTCTCTCCCTCCAATCTGATATTCAATCTTTTATCACCTAATCTTTTGTTATCCTTGTAACCTTACTCTTTCCTGTATTTACTTTTAATTTTTTTTCTTTTGCACACCCTACCAAATTCATCCACCAATCTCTGCAAATTCTCTTTAGAATCTCCCAAGAGCACAGTGTCATCAACAAAGAGCAGCTGTTTACAACTCCCACTTTGTGTGTGATTCTTTATCTTTTAACTCCACGCCTCTTGTCAAGGACCCTCGCATTTACTCTCTTACAACCCCATCTATAAATATATTAAGGGAACAACGGTGACATCATAATCCTTGTCTAAGGCCTACTTTTACTGAGAAATAATTTCCCTCTTTCCTACATACTCTAACTTGAGCCTCACTATCCTCGTAAAAACTCTTCACTGCTTTCAGTAACCTACCTCCTACACCATACACTTGCAACATCTGCCACATTGCCCCCTATCCACCCTGTCCAAAACCCCTTTTCCAAATCAATAAATGCCACAAAGCCCTTTCTTTAGCCTTTATCTAAATACTGTTCACTTTTTATGTTTCACTGTAAACACCTGGTCCACACACCCCTACCTTTCCTAAAGCCTCCTTGTTCATTGCTACCCTATTCTCCGTCTTACTCTTAATTCTTTAATTATAACTCTACCATAATTTACAGGTACACCAACAGACTTATCCCCTATAATTTTTGCACTCTCTTTTATCCCCTTTGGCCTTTATACAAAGGAACTAGCTGCTCTCTGCCAATCCCTAGGTACCTTACCTCTTCCATAATTTATTAAATAATTGCACCAACACTCCAAAACTTACCCACCTGCTTTTAACATTCTATCTTTTCCCATCAATCCCGGCTGCCTTACACCTTTCATTTTACCTACTACCCCACGAACTTTCCCACATCACACTGGTCTTCCCCTCTACAAGAAGTTATTCCCCTTGCCTATAAAAAGAAATACAGTTCCCTATCTTTATCAAAATTTAAAAATTCCTCAAATATTCCTCCATCTTTTCCAATACTTAACTCTCCATTAATAATCTCCTTCTATTTTTAACTGACAAATCACTGTTCTCTAGGTTTCTTAACTTTTAATATCACTCCAAAATTTTTCTTATTTTCAAAAAATTGTTGTAAATCTCACCCACCTCTATTTGCTCTCTTTTTACATTGCTTCACCACTCTTAACCTCTCTTTTTCCCCCATATACTTCCTCTTGCATCACTTACTTTGTAAAAACTTCATATGCTAAATTTTTCTCCTTACACCTCTCTTTACATCAATTCCAAATCGCTCCCCTTTCCTCTGCACCAATTCTTAACCACAAAATTTCTGCTGAAGCTCAACACTACATTTTTTAACTACGCCATACCTCTTTTACCCATTACTATGGGTCTTTAGCCCATCTATTCCCCAATAGTGTTTATATCTTACTCAACTGCCCCTTTTAGTTTTATAAACCTTCACCTCTCTTCCTGATTTCTATTCTCCTTATATCCCATCTACCTTTTACTTTAGTGTAGCTATAACTAAAAAATGATCTGATATATCTGTGGCCCCTCTATAAACATGTCTCCAGTTATAAAACAGCCTTTTATTACCAAACCATAATCAAAAATACTGTCATTTGCCCCCCATCATTACTTGAAAACCTTTTTATCCTTTTTTCTTAAAATTCATTACCATAAATAAGCCCTTTCTTACAAAGTTCAATAAAAGGGCTCCCATTATCTTTACACTGGCACCCCAAACTTAATACCAACCTGGGGCTATGTCCCCTTCACCACGGGGGGCCCCGGGTTGTTTCCCGGCGGGGGAAACATTTCGAACGTTTCTTTACCCCTGTTGCCCTGTTACTAGCGAAAAATGGTACCGGGGTTTTAGTCGAGGTGTGGGTCGCACCCGGGGGAAAGTTAAGGACCCCAATGGAAATAAGTTAGCCGCCTCGAGAGCATGACTTTTCTTGGGTTACCCTGGGTGGCTAACCCCCCGGGGTTAAAAATCCGAAAAAATCTTATTTATCTTTCTTTGCTTTCGGTCCCTACCAAAATTTACGCTCTCATTGGTTAAAAGGTTCCTATACATTCATTTAACCTCCCAAAATCCCTCTCTCTCCTTACTTTCCTCTCTTCTCCAGGTGAAATACACATTATCATGACCCACTTTTCGCATCCAACTTTACTTTAATCCTATAACCCTTAAATTTACACTTTCAATTCTCTTTTCTCTTCCTAACTGATCCTTCAACATTATGCTCCCCTTTCCTTAATTTATTCTCTCAGATACTCCAATTTTTAATCCATTTATTTCTCCTCACCGAAACCCCCCTACCCCATTCAGCTTTTTTTCGCTTGGGGCCGGGAACCCATTTTCTTTTCATTCATAACATCAGCAATCATTGTTTCTTTTCATCCGCACTATATCCCCGAAATTTAAGCATCCCGTTTTATAAAGTTTTTCTTCTTCCTTTTTTTGTAATGTCAGAGAAGGGTTACTAGCCCCTTGTCCCGCTTTTTTTAGTCCCTCAACGACACGAAAGGGTTCGGGGGAAAGATTTTTTTTTCCACTTCCCCCGGACAAAAGAAAAAATAAAAGAAAAAGAATATTTAGAAAAAAAGAAAAAAAAATTTGATGATTTAAATTAATATAAAAAATTTAATTTAATTTTATTATATAATAAATATATATATATATATATATATATATATATATATATTTAATTAATATATATGTATTCAGATATTTGGGTGGAGTGTCCCAGATTAAAAAATTTTAAGAAATGGCTTTTTGGGGTTTGGTTTTTAATAAATGGGGGGGGAAGGGGGATTGGGAAAAAAAATGTTGGGGGCCGGGGCCTTTATTTGGGTTTGGGGAAGGGGAAAAGAAGTTTATTTCACAGGGCCCTTCCTAAAAGTTTTAAAAAAAATTTTTTTTTTTCCCCGGGGGATCCAAATGTTTTTAAAATTCTAAAAAATTTTTTAATTTAACCTTTTTTTTGACTAAATTTATTTAACAAAACCCGATTTTAACCCTTTACTCGTTAAATTGAGGAGGGGGTTTTTTTTAAAACCTTATTTAAACCCTTTCCAAACAAGTATTAAAAAATTTTTTTTTTTGAAGCCGGGGGTTCGAGGGGATTTTTATAAAAAAATTTGGGAAAAATTTTTACCCCCCCTTAAAATAAAAATTTTTCTATTTAAAAATTAAAAAAATAAAATTTTTTTAAAAATATTTTTTATATAAATTTTTATTATTTAATTTTTTATTTAAAAAAAATTTTGGGGATTCGAAGGGGGCCCTGTCGGGGAGGGGCCCATGGTTTAGTAGGGCTAATTAAAGGGAAAGGGGGAAACCCAAAGTTTTGGGCCCCCTTTCCAAGGAAGGGGGGAATTTGAGTAAAAAACCACCTTTTGGGACGGGGTATATTTGAAGCCACAAAAGTGGGGCCGTAGGTTATGGGGCCCCGGGTTAAACCTGGTTTTTTTAAAAGGGGTTGGTCAAAACTGACCAGCAAAGGCTGTTTTTCATGATTGAGCAGGAAACAGTACGCCCTGGTGGAAGAACCTAGTCCCTGGAATTGAAGGGGGAGGTTTTGTATCGTTATCAGCCAGGGGTAAGTTTTTTATGGGGGAAAACCCTTTTTAACCCTGACACCCTTTTTTGGGATGATTCGGAAAGGGCCCGTTGACCCCAAAACACCCTCCAAGGGGTGTTTTTAAAATTTAGGTAAAACCCAAAAGGAAACCCGGGGGATAAATTAGGTTTTTTCTTACCCCAAAATGCTGGTTAATTTGGTATTATAAATATAAAAAAAAAATTAAAAAAAATTTAAAAATTTTAAATTTTTACTAAAAATTTTTTTTTATTTAAAAATAAATTAAACTCCCTAAAAACCCAGGTTTTTTTGGGGGCCCCCAAGGAAACCCGGGTTTAAAAACCCCCAACCTCAGGGAAACCCAAGTAAACCCAAATTTTTTTAAACCCGGTAAACCAAAACCCTTTTTTAAACTCCCGGGGGAAAAATTTAAGTAAACCCCGGGGAAAACCCAGGTAATGGGGTCCCCGGTAACCCAAGAAACCCCAAAAACCCAAGTAAACCTAGGAAAAACCTCCAGGTAAAACTCAGGTAACTCCGGAAAAAAATCAGAAAAACCCCCGGTAAAATCCAAAATGTTTTTCGAAAACCCGGGAAACTCCAGGAAAACCCGGTAAACCAAAAAACCCAGGTAAACTCCAGGTAAATTTCAGGTAAACTCCGGGTAAACCCGGTAAAAATTCCGTAAATTTCCAGGTTTTTTCAGGTAAATCCAGGTAAACCCTTTTTTAAAACCCAAGTAAATCCGGGAAACTCCCAGAAATTTTTAGGTATCCAGGTCTCCAGTAAATCCAGTAAAACCCGAAAATCCGGTAAAGGGGTAAACTCCGGTAAATTTCAGGTAAATCCAAAAGTAAAACCGGTAAACCCCCAAAGTTTCGGGTAAATCCGGTTTGGGAAAAACCCAAGAAAACCAGGTAAAATTTTCCCCAGAAAAACTCAGGGTTCCAAAGGGTAAAACCCCCCAGGTAACCTGGTAAACCCGGGTTAAAAACTCAGGAAACTCCAAAGAAAACCCAGGGTAAACCCGGGAAACCCAGGTAAACTTCAGGTAAACTCCGGGAAAACCCCGTAAATCGGGTAAACCAAAAGGGAAAAACTAGGTAAAACCCCAAGTAAACCCCAGGAAAAACCCAGGGAAAATCCAGGAAACTCGGGTAAATAGAAAAACTCAGTAACTCCAGGAAAAACTCCAAAGAAACTCCGGTAAACTCAAAGTAAACCCCAAAGTAAATTTCGGGTAAATCCGGTAAAACCCCAGGTAAACCCCATAAACCCCAAAGTAAATTCGGGTAAACTCCGGGAAAATCCAGGTAAATTTCCAGGTAAACCCCAGGAAAAACTCCGGTAAACTTCGGGTAAACCCAAAGAAAAATCCAGGAAAACTCCAGTAAACTCCAGGAAAACCCCAAGTAAACCCGGGTAAACCCCAAAGTAAACTTCCCGGTAAACCCCCAAAAACTCCAGGTAAACCCGGGTTAAACTCGGGGTAAACCCAAAAGAAACCCCAGGTAAACCAAATAATTAAGGTAAACTCCAGGAAAATCAGGTAACCCCAAAGAAATCCAGGAAACTCCAGGAAAATTTCAGGTAAATCCGGGGGAAAAAACCCAAGTAAACTTAGGAAACTCCAGTAAACCCAGGTAAAACTCCAAGTAAACTCCGGGAAAACTAAAGGTAAAAAAACCCGGGTAAACCCCAGGTAAACCCCAAACGAAAACCCCAGGGTAAATCAGGAAAACCAGGGTAAATCCAGGTAAACCCCAAAGTAAACTCCAGGTTAAAAAACTCCAGTAAACCTCCAGGTAAACTCCAGAAAAAACCCCAAAGTAAACCCCAGGAAAAAAAATCCAGGTAAACCCCAAGTAAACTCCAGGTAAACTCCAGAAAAACTCGGTAAACTCTTTAAACTCCAGTAAATTTCAGGTAAACCCCGGGTAAACCCAGTAAACCCCAAGTAAATCCGGGTAAACTCCAGGTAAACTCCGGGTAAACTCAGTAAAACCAGGTAAACTAGGTAACTCCAGGTAAACCCCCAGAAAAACCCCGGGAAATCCGGGAAAACCCCAGTAAACCCCAGTAAACTCCAAGTAAACTGGGGTAAACTCCAGGAAAAACCCCAAAGTAAACCCCAAGTAAACTCCGGGAAAAACCCCCAGTAAATCGGTAAACCCGGAAATTCCAGGTAAATCGTCCGGGAAACTCCAGGTAAACCCAAAGAAAAACCCCAGGTAAAACTCAGTAAATCCAGGTAAATCCAGAAAAGGGTTTTAAACTCCAGGTAAACCCCAAAAAATTTTCCCAGGTAAACCCCGGGGGTAAAACTCCGCCCAGTAAACTCCAGTAAATAGGTAAAAAAAACTCCAGAAAAACTCCAAGAAAAACTCGGTAAATCCGGGTAAACTCCAGGAAAAACCCCAAAAAAAACCCCAGGTAAACTCCAGAAAATTTCAGGTAAACCCCGAAAACTCCAAGTAAATTTCAGGAAACTCCAGGAAAAACTCCAGAAAATCCCAAGAAAACCCCCGGGTAAACCATTTGGAAACTCCAGGTAAATCCAGGAAAACTCCAGTAAACTCAGGAAAACTCCAAAGTAAACCAGGTAACCCCAAAGTAAATCCAGGGTAAACCTCCAAGAAAACTCCATAAACTAGGTAAAATCAGGAAAACCCAGGTAAATAAAAGTAAAATCTCCAAGAAAACTCCAGGAAAAAATTTCCAAAGAAAACTCCAGGTAAATCCGGGTAAACTCCGGGTAAACCCCAAAGTAAACTCCGGGTAAACTCCGGTAAACTCCAGGTAAACTCAAGTAAACCCCGGGTAAACCCCAGTAAACCCCAGGTAAATCCAGGTAAACTACAGGTAAAACCCCAAAGTAAATCCAGGAAACTGTAAAATAAACCCCAGGTAATACTAGGTAAACCCCAAGGGTAAACTAAAAGGAAACCCCAGGTAAACTCCAAGTAAACCCCGGGTAAACCCCAAGTAAACTCCAGGAAACCCCGGGTAAACTCAGGTAAACCCCAAGGAAACCCCAGGTAAAACCCCCAAGTAAACCCGGGAAAAGAAAAATCCAGGAAACCCCAGGTAAACCAAGTAAACTCGGTAAAATCCAGGTAAACTCCAGGTAAATCCAGAAAACCCCAGGTAAATCCAGGTAAACTTCAAAAAAACCGGGGTAAACTCCAGTAAAACCCCAGGTAAACTAGTAAACTCCAGGTAAATCCAGTAAACCCAGAAAACCCCAAGTAAACCCCAAAGGAAATAAAACTCCGGAAAAACCCCAGGTAAACTGCCCAAGTAAACTCCAGTTAAAACCCCAGGTAAACTCCAGAAACCCAATAAACTCCAGGTAAACCCAGGTAAACCCCAAGAAATCAGGTTGTAAAACTCCAGGAAAATTCCAAGTAAACTCAGGTAAATCCAGGTAAACTCCGGTAAACCCCGGGTAAATCCTTAAACCCCCAAGTAAACCCCAAAGAAAAACTCCAGGTAAACTCCGGAAAAACTCCGGGTAAACTCCGGGAAACTCCGGGTAACCCCCGGGAATTTAAAAACTGGTTATCGCTTTTTGAATTTAAATTTAAAAATTACAAAAAAAAATCAATTTGTGGAATAAAAATATTTTTTAAATTTTGTTTCAATTTTTAAAAAATCAATTTTTCTCCACGACTTATAAACCCAGATTTTAAAAACAGATTGGGTTTTTAAACTGCCTTTGTGAAGGTGTTTAAAAAAAATTTTTTTTTTTAAAACATGTTTTTGCAAATTCTACTTCTAATTTTAACAAATTGTTTTTAAAAATATTCTAGATTTATAGGTTTTAAGTTTAGTTAAGTTAGGTAAAGTTTGATAAGTTTAGTTTAAAATTCTTGATAATGTGCCCGATCCCGTCCTTTGGCGGTAGAAAGATATTACAGAGGCACATAAGGCCCCAGGACTGAAACGTTTTGATAGTAAAAAAAGTTAGTGTTTATAAAATATTTACTTCTTTTAATCTGTTTATATTTGTAATAAATTATTTATGAAGAGATGAATTAAATCACAGAAATATTATATTTTAGAGTCGAGTTTTTTTACTACCTATATTTCAGCAGGTGTGATGAATTTATAGAAGCTTCAGTGTTGGGGGGTTAAGTGTATGGGCAAAGTTTTTTTTCCCCAGAATTGTTGATAATTTCCATTTGTATAAATACTTGACTTTTCTTGAACATTTGTGAGTTTTTTGTTGAAAATTGATTAATTTATTTTTTCCCAGATAAGACACATGGTGGACCCCGGGCCGCCCAGCGAATTTATTTTTAGAATTTCTACTCAATTGGTGGTTAAAAACCTTCTAGGATGCTTTTTCCCCAACCCTTAAATGAGGGGTAATTAATCAAGGTTGTTTATCTGCTGGTGTACCCAAACATGTGTTGCATCCAGGAAAAAAATTTTGTTGGATCCCCAAAAATGTTTGCACCCAGGAAAATATTGTTTGGATGCCCCAAAAACTGTGTTGCATCCGGGAAATAAACTGTTGGATGCACCACAAATTTGTGGCAGAAAAAATTTTCATAAAATATTGTTGGAGCACCACAAACATGTGCTCACCGGGAAAATATTTTGGGACACCAAAACAGTTTTTGCACCCGGGAATATACTTTTGGGATGCGCCATAGACATGTGGTGCACCCAGGAATATACTGTTGGATGCCCAAAAAAAATGGGGTGCATCCGGGAAAATATACTTTTGAGCCCACAAAAATGGGTGCTAGGAATACTGTTGGATGCACCAAAAAATGGGTGCACCGAATATACTGTTGGATGCCCAAAAACGTGTTGAAACCAGGTTTTACTTTTGGGATGCCCACAAACATTTTTTGCACCAACAATAAAACTTGTTGCAATGACAAATCTCAATTTTAATGAAGTTCATGGAAATTCTTTTGTATTATTGTCCTCGAACTGGTAACTGGCGAAAAAGGTGTAATCTACTTTTCCCTTAAAGGTATATGCCTCTGCAAGTTCAACGTTAATCATGAAACTGGAAACCATTATGAAAAGAAACTTCGGGTGTGGATGATTGTGTCGGAAGTTTTTACAGGTAGGTGGGTTTAGGTAAGATATCGTTAGTTAGGATAGTAACGAATAAAATGGGGTTTCCCTTATTCGGGTTATATCTAAAATAATAAGAAAACCAATTAAAACATCGAAAAAAAAATTTTAAAAAAAAAAAAAAGTAAGAGCAGAAATTAAAATACAGAAAATTCCTGTTTAACACCATGAACAGTACCATTTGATGTTTAGACGAGGGAAAAAAAACGCTGTGTTTACGTAATATTTTCCCCGTTCTAGGTTTTTGAGGAACTTAACACAATGCTCGTGTCACATGCCAAAAACAAACGCGACCAGAGCTTGGTGGTTTTATCCTGGCCCCAGTCGACAGCCCCGGTTAAGCAAACCCCGATGTGTTTGGTCAGCATCAGTGCTGCCCCCGAGCCACCTCAAAACTATCCTGTAATATTTCAGAGTAAAAAATAATTTGGGATAATTGGGGCTTATTAAATTTATAGTTATTTTATCGTGCTTCTAATATATTATTTACATACAATTTATGTGATATTTTTAAATTTTGTTAAAATAAAGAGTTAAAGTTTGTTATCATTCGATTTATTTAAAAAAAGGACAGTTTTTTTTTAAAATATTTAAAAAAGGACAGTTTTGTAAGATATTAAATAAAGGACAGTTTTTTTAAATTTATTTTAAAATAAAAAGGCAGTTTTTTTAAGATATTTTAAAAAAAGGGCGTTTTGTAAAATATTTAAATAAAGGACAGTTTTGTAAGATATTTAAAAAAAGGAATTTTGTAAAATATTTTTAAAAAAAGGACAGTTTTTGTAAGATATTTAAATAAAGGGCAGTTTTTTAAGAATTAAATAAAGGACAGTTTTTTAAAATATTTAAAAAAAGGACAGTTTTGAAAAATAAATTTAAATAAAGGGGAGTTTTGTAAGATATTTAAATAAAGGACAGTTTTGTAAGATATTTAAATAAAGGACAGTTTTGTAAGATATTTAAATAAAGGACAGTTTTGTAAGATATTTAAATAAAGGGCAGTTTTGTAAGATATTTAAAGAAACAAAATTTTACTTTTTAAGGGCCCCTTCTTTTTAAAAAATTTTTCTAGAATTATTTTGTACATTTTTCTAAATTTTAAGAGACTTATTTCGAGATAAATGTAAAATGTCTTCCAATAATGGATAAATGTAGATATCAAAATTTTATTTTATAAGTAGCAAAATTGAGAATGAAAATTTTATTTATTTTTTAAATCACAGGCGGTGTATCTTATGAGTAAATAAAAAATGTGGTAAAAGCAGTACCCAAACCCCATATTTTAACTGAAAAATTTCAGTGATTTCAATGTAATTTTTGGAAAGTTCTAATCTGCTTTAACTTTAAAAAAGGAAAGCCCACATTTATTTGCACAAGAATGTAACAAACCGACAAGATGAAAACAGAGACACATGTGCAACATCTGGGTATCTTTATTGTACAATAAAGATACCCAAGTTGCATATGTGTCTCAGTTTAATTTATTTTTATTTTGGTGTCGTTTTATTTTAAAAAATGGTTTAATGATTTTCTTTCGCTTTTTTTTTAACATTTCCCCTTCCGATGACTTCAAATTTTCAACAAAAATCTTGTTTCTTGGTGGGTAACTCGTGGTTTTCCCACACTGGGACTCGGGGTTTATCCCCTGGCCCGGGGTGGAATTTTGGGGGTTGGATTTGCGTG
Organism: Cherax quadricarinatus; assembly: GCF_026875155.1. Lineage (NCBI taxonomy): Eukaryota > Metazoa > Arthropoda > Malacostraca > Decapoda > Parastacidae > Cherax > Cherax quadricarinatus. The sequence continues at coordinate 47,587 of NW_026481147.1, forward strand.
GGGGCGCACACGGTAATAGAATTTTTAAAAGCTTATTGCTTGGGTAAAATTGAAAACTGAGTGGGGCAAAATTCTGTTGTAGGGTGAATTTTGAAGGAGCCTAGTTGGGCCCCAAAAGGTAGTGCAGTGCTCCTATTTCTATGTAGTTTTTATATTTCCCTTTCATGCTATCCCGTTCCCAGCGAAGTAGGTACCTGGTGTGGGTGGGGATCCCGGGGTCAAAGTGAAGAATCCAGTAGAAAAAAGACGACAGTAGTCAATGACCACTGCTTTCTAGGTTATCCCCGGTGCTAAAATCCAGTTATAATTTTGAAAAAATTTATGTTATCTTAACTCATTGATATAAACCATAGAAAGTTTTAGAAAAAATTTTAGACATGAAGGGACAATTTTAAATTTTTAAGTAATTAAAGGTAAAGATATTATTATTTTTTTGGGCGGAAAAGAAAGGAAATTTTTTCGGATTTTTAAACCCGGAGGTTAGCCAACCCCGGATAACCCAAGAAAGTCAGTGCGTCACGAGGACTGTTAACTTATTTTTATTGGGGTCCTTAATCTTGTCCCCCAGGTTGGTCCCACACCAGTCGACTAACACCCAGGAAACCCATTTGCTGCTAGGAACGGACAACAGGGGTTTTAAGGGAAAATGTGGAATTTCCACCCGCCGGGGAAACGAACCCGGCCCTCCGTGTGGAACGGGAGCTTTGCCACCCGACCCCCGGTTGTTCGCTGCTGTTTTTCGTTACAAAGTTGGTATAAAATTTGTTGCTAAAAAAAGTCAAAAAAAGATCTGTGTCAAAATTGGGGCTGTCAGAGAGGAGGGATGATAAAATAAAAATTTAGAGCAATACGACGTCGAGGTAAAATTTTGCGTGTCGTTGCTAGAAGGGCTCTAATGACAAACTGATATAGGGAAATTTAAGTTTCACGAAATTGGCCCGATGCGAAATGGAAAAGGTGCTCTCAAGATAAAAAATAAAAAGATAAGAAAAGCAGAACACTAAAAACGCTTTATGAAAAATTTTTATGAAAACAACTCAGACCAAATTGCTGCCCAAAGGTTGCAAAATGAGCGAGAATTTTCAAATAAACTGAGAAGGGGATATCCCAATATAAACATGGAGTCAGATAGTTCACCCAGCAGTAGAGTCCACCTTTGTTGGTCAGAAGTTCAAAGAGCGTAAGTCCACGTCGTTGGTTTTTAAGTTCAGAAGTAGAGCCCCTGCTGTTGGTTTTATTTCACCCAGGAGAGTCCACCCGCTCGTTGGCATGTATAGTTCGCCGAGCAGTAGAGTCCCCCCTCGTTGGCAGTATAGTTCACCGAGCAGTAGATCCACCTGCTGTTGGTCGTATTTCACCGAGCAGTAGGTCCACCTGCTCGTTGGTCATGTTTGTTCCCGGCGTAGGTCCACCTGCCGTTGGTCATGTAAGTTCCCGAGCAGTAAGGGCCACCTGCTCGTTGGTATGATTTCACCCAAGTAGAGTCCCCCTCCGTTGGCCCCCTATAGTTCACGAGCAAAAGGTCCACCGCTGGGTAGGATATTAGAGCAAAAATAGGGGTCCACTCTGTTGGTCAGTATAGTTGACAGTAATTTACCGTCGTTGGTATGGTAGTTGAGCAAAAGGTTTCCCCCTATCGGTGCCCGAAACCAACATGACCGGGACAGCCAAAATACTTGAGGTAAAATGGGGCCAAAAAAGAATAGAGGAGAGGGAAATTAAATAATTTGATTTTGGCCAAAAAGGGTTGAAAAAACTCAATGGGTTTTGGTAAAAAGGTTTTCAATAGTTTTAAATGTAATTTGAAGAGGAGGGAAAAAGGGAGAAAAATGATTAACAATGCGCAGGAACATGCTCAAAAAACCCTGACAGGGAATTAGAAATCAGGTAAACAACCCAAAATGGGGACAATGGTTAAGGAAAAAGGGGGGAGAAGCTATTAAAAAGGTTTTGGAAGGGTGGGGAAAAAAAAACCAATGTATCCCTAAATAAAAGGGGAAAAGTTAAGCCCAAAATTTAATAAATGAATCCTTAAGAAAACAAGGAAAAGAAGAAAAAAGGAGAAAAGGGTGGGGTAAAACAAAAGGCGGGAGTAACAATGGGGCTCTACAAAACTTTCTTTACATCTGTAGTAGAATTTTGGGGTATAGAGCAACAAAATCGGAGAAATGGGTATAAATTGATTTTTGAAAGATGGAACATTCGTATCATAAGGCCACAGGAGTAACGTGCCCTAACAAATTAACCCTGATGAAGGGGGTTAATGGGCCGGGGAGACATATTGGTTAAAAAATTTTTTTTGCTAAAAGCCCCACCAATAAATTAAAAGGGCTTTAAAGGTTAGGGCTAAGGCAAATTTTAGGGAAGTTTTGGATTTCGAGGAAGGTGATCAAAAGAGTAAAAATCTGAATATCTGTTCACGATACTGGACCCTATAAAAAGGTTTTAAAAACAGAATTAGTAAAAAAATCTGGGGTTTTTAAAACAAAAATTTAAAAAACCCGTGGTGTTCCCAAAAAAAAGTCAGCCAGCTGTAAATGCACTAGGGGGCAGTTAGGGAGAACAAGCTAAGCAAAGTATAAATAAAAACCCCGAATTTTTCACAGGGAAAGATCTTAAAAAAATATAAAAAAGAAGTTTAAAGGTCATCTAAGGGGGGCACCCTTAACCCTTTTATATAGTTAGGGGGGAAAAAAAATTATTTTTAATCGATTTAGATATTCTCTGAAAGAAAATTTAAGAAAAATGGAATTCCCGGAGGCTTAGGAAAGAGCGGGGGAAGATGACCGAATGACAAAGTTTATACTTGGAAAAAACGGTCAAATGCTCACAAACCTTTAAAAGACAGGGAAAAAGATGATAATTTGGGGAACGGGTTTTTTTTAAACCAAATTTAAGAGTGGAAAAACGGGACATAAAACCCAAAAAAATTGTCTGAAAAGCCTAGGGAAAAAGGGTCGATAGTGGGAGCCGTTTTGAATACCAGGGTTTAAAATACAAAACCCCACATTTTTTGGAAAAAAGTCTCACAAAAAACAATTAAAAAAGAATAAAACTACGAGGGTGAAGGGGTAATTTTTAAGCAATTAAGAAGCAAAAAATTTTGGTCGGCAAGAGAAATTGATTTTTGAAGGGTAAAGGCAATTTTAAATTTTTTTCCCGCTAAAATGAGAAGGGAAATTTAGAGATGAGGAAAAAACAGGGGGAAAAGGGGGAAAATAGGACGAAAGTTTCCCGTTGCTAGGAAATTAGAGGGTTTAAAAGTAACCCCCAAAAAACCCTTTTAAAATTGGGGGCGGTCAAGAAACTTCCCCTCAATTTTTTATTTTTTTAAAAACATATAGAGGAAGTGGAAAAAGGGAAAAAAAAAAAAAAATAATCCGGAAAAGTCAAAGGGATTCGGTTGTCAGGGGGTGCCCCCAAAAATGAAGACCTGCAATTTTTCCTAAAGCCCACACAATGTTTGAACGGTGCACAAACACATTGGAAACAAAAATGGCCTTTCTAAAAGCCTCTCGGGTTTGAATTTTTTTAAACTACGGAAAAAAAAAGCCCAAATAATTATAACTTTATGAAAAAAAAACCCGAAATTTCCACACTGAATTTTTGACTATAAACCCCCAACCGGTTCAAACTCTCAAACCCGGGTTGGGGAGCAGAAAATAGAAAGAATGGGGTAGAAAAATGTCAGGAAAAGGTGGATATGACAGGAAAGTTAAATGAGTTGAAGGGTAAACAAACCGAGAGATCCAAGTTAAAGAAGGAAGAGTTTAAATGTGAGAGTCAAAAATGAGTGGGTGTACCATATTTTAAACATGAAGAAGTGAGCAGAGCCTCTAACTGATCTCCACGAGTCACAATGATACCCTACTTATAGAAAAGATGATCAATAAAGTAAGAGGAAAGATGGAGGAAGGGAAACAAACAATAATACACATCAGGAATAAATAAAGTCAAGAAGGAGAAAATACAAGGGGTTGGGTCTCAAGGTGGTAGCCCCCAGGAGAAATGAAAGAACCATGCAATTTCCCCTGTGCCTAAGAGAACCGGTAGCACAGATGTAGTAATTGAATTCTGTGCAACACTCTACTCTACCATTCATGCCAGTAAACAAGAAGATCCAGGATTTGCAACTTCCCGTCTAAACGAGCCACCTCGTCAGACAAAGGCGGTTGGTCGGAATTTATTTCCTAACCATACCCCATCGGCACCCACCTCCCAGAACCTACAGGCAACCTCCATAATATCACTGTCACCTGAAAGACATTGAAAACCTCCCTTTGGGGGGGACATTCTAGCCACATCCCCTGGCACATCCTTAGATGATCCAATTCCATACAAACACCACCACAACAAAACAGGATTAACCAACGACACCCTCTTCCCAACCTAGGAAGCATTTCGGGTTGAGGACACTAAAGACCAAATCCAGAAAGGAATGATAGGGAGAAAATGCTACAGGAAAGGGAAGGAAAAGGAAGGTGAGAATATGGACAGGGAATGGAGATTAAGTGGAATTTATTTGGTCGGAGGAATGAAGACCGAAAGGTCCAATACCCGTCAAACCAAAAGCCCTTCACAAGTGACAAGGAGACCCGCATGAAGAGTTAGGAATTAACAATAAATCTTTTGGGAGCTAATACACCAAACAGGGAGTAGAATGAATTAGCTCAGAGGCACCCACACTGCCATAAGTCCTCGATCATGGTAAAACACCTAGCTTCTGCTGGATTGTGTTCTTATAGGATTTGGTGGCCCTGTAGTTAAGCGTCATGTAGTTTCACTCACCATGAAGGCGGGCAAAAACAACACTGGTTCGAGTACTGAAGCAAGATAACTTAACAAAGTTCTTCAGAAGTAGAGCTAAAGTGGTTACAGATATGTTGGTATAATATTTGATGTCTAATGCCTAAAAAATTTAGAATTAAAACTATTTCTTTGTTAATTAAATAGTGTATCTCATTCCAGAAATTTTTACTGATGAGTTTGACCAAACTAACTCATTGCCTTTCCTAAGATAATTTAATATTAAGGGGAACCTGATTTTAAATTTTAAATTACAGAAAACCCTCAAATAACTGTCCTTTAGTGCAATATTTTTCACTTTATATATAGAGTTAAAGTTGTGTATTTGCAGCCATCGAGTTCATAATAATGAAATTTTGAAGATTTATAAAAAGGAAAATGCCCAAAATTTAATTTTTTTTTTTTAAAATGCTAGGATTCTTTAAGAGTTCAAAAAAAAACAGCCAAACCTATTAATAAAAATAATTTTGGGTTCTCCTACTTAAAAAACTTTTTGAATACTTTCTTCGTCAAAGGGGGTTTTATTTTTTATCTTTCCAGCCCGGTATTGTGCCTTTTTTGTTATTTATTTTCAAGGGGAAAAAAAACTTGAACTGGGTTTACAAAAAAAAATAAGCATTAGAAGGGGAAAGATTCTAATGCAATTTAGTTATGTAAGAGTTTTTAATCTTAATTAATTTTCCAAAGTCTAAGTTGTACCCACAGTCCATGATCCAGAGAAATAAAATAAAGTTTAAAAAGGGAAAAGTAAAGAATACAGATTTTAAGCGCAAACATACAATATCAAAAAAATTTTTTGAAGGGTCCTAAAAAGCAAGATCGCCCCCCATCTAGTCCCCATCAGTTACAAAAACCCAGGGTCAGGGGTTTTAGAGTGGTCGACCCTGTCGTCCCAACTTCGGGTCCTACGACAAGGCCTTTTGCACTAGAAGACAAAAAATGCAAAGTAATAATATACTCGTTTTGTAAAACCCTTAAAACAAGTGTCCCCAGGGCGTAACCCCACACAAAAGCGGCAAAAGGAAAAGGGGAAAAAAGTGTAGAGGATCTATAATTTCCTGACAAACAGAACTTAAGAGTAGTAGTAACAGAGTAAAGTCTGAGGCGGTAGGTGAAAGCTCTGTTCCACAAGGGACAGTACTCGCTCCCATTTGTTTTTCATCCCCATATCTGAATGACGGATGCGCCCACACCCTTTTTTCCTTTGCAGTGCACCCGAATCGCTGACAGTGTCTTCCATTGAAGACCCCTGCACGTCCAGGCGGCATCAACCAAAAATTTTAGGGGTGCGAAAACAATATAAGTTAACAATGATAAATTTTAATTTTCTCAGTATGGTAAACGTGAGGAAATTAAAACTTATCACGCATAAACCCAAATTCCCAACCCCCACAAAAAGAGCGAGAAATAACGTCAAGGACCTGGGATTGTCATGTCAGAGGGCTCAACATCAAGAAACCCTAGCTTTTGGATTAAACAAATTTGGTTAATTTAATTAATGAAATTTGAGAAGAAATAAGTTAGATTAATTGTTTATTATGCAACCAAACCCCTCCGTGGGGAGCAGCCCCCTCCCTCCGTGGCGCACTTTCCAAAATCTGTGGGTGGTATTTCACTCCCCTACCCCTATTTTGGGGGCAGTCACCCCTACCCCTCCATGGGGAGCTTCCCTTCATCCCGTGGGCGGTATTCCCCCATAACCATCCTTTGGGCAGCAGTCACCCCCTACCCTTTCCCCTTTTGGGGAGCGCATCCCATCCCATCCGCGGGCAAATCACCCATATCCACAATGGGGTGGGAGTACCCCATACCCCAAACCCGCGGGGGGGTAGTACCCCATACCCCCTTTGGGGGCC